>CM076569.1:628293911-628561137 GCA_034641835.2 Pinus albicaulis
TGGGTGTAATCTCAGGCGCAGTGGGCACAAGAGGAGACGGAGAAGCAGAATTCCAATTAACAGAGGAAGACAGACAGAGACAGAACCGAGAGAAATGCAAATATGCAGCAAGGTCTAGGCAGCAGTTCAGCTGGCCACTTCTCCTTATCGTCACAGTTAGCAGGCAGTGTAATCCAACAACCGGCTTGTCTGAAAAACCATGGCTAAACGCCATTTTGTCGACCCGTCTGCAATGCAATCATAGGACGCCCGTCATAATTAATCTCTGATCATTAATAATGAGAGCCGAAGGCCGGATCAAATTGGAGCATGCGGAATCGCTAAGAGGAGTGGAGGTCCGATCTTGAACAGTGTTAAAAATTAATTAATGCGGATTTGATGTGAAAAATTAATTGAACAACGTTAAATGTTAATGCGATTGATATGAAATCGCCATATCCATGTCCCATCGCCTTAAACGCCATCGAATGCACCCGCAGCCGGGAGCAGGGAAAGTTTTTATTGAGGACACGTGGCAGAAATTGATTGGAGCGGATCTTTGTTTGGGCCGCTCGCGCAGTGGAAATCTGGACCCGTAAAATATTAGGGCGAATTTGATAAGAAATTCGCGTCACAAAATTGGCCGACGTCAGCAGGCTATTTTGGAACGCGAATTTGGGTTGAATTATGGTTTATCGCCGTTTGAAGTCCGGCGGGCTCGACTTAAGAACAATTTTGTTTGATCCCATCTTATAAAATTTGTGTTGGTTTTCTTTGATAATACACATATTTATAATAAATCATGGGAATACCACACTAAACATGTGGAAAAGGTATATAAATAATTATTGAGAACAATCATTTTTATGTAAAAATATCCAAGGCGAGGTCTGTGTAGAGAACCGGGGTCGTGAAAACTGTTCAAATATAAAAATCCCGCTTAATAAAGAGACAAAATTGTTGTGCTTTCGGAACCTGACCCGAGGATTGGACATGAGTTAACAAGCAAAAGGATAGCGGAACCAGACATGCACCCGTGGTCAAGCCCTCTACCAAAACCACGAGCGGAATCACAAAAGCGGGTTGCCCATATCGCACCGCTTTTGCGGAGTAGGCGGTATTTCCTATTCGCGAGCGATTCCATAAGGAATGCGACACGTGGCGAAGTGACCCCGGAAAACAACCGTTTAACCCATGCCATGGCACGTTAAAGCCCGACGTTGGAAGCCGAGCGAAATTGCCAAGAGTCGTTGATTTGGAGAAGGGCCATCGGACGGTGGTCGCACGTTGAACTTGCCCGGAGGTTAACTAAGGTGTGCGGAGGATAGCCAGGTACGATACGAGTGCTTGATTGGTTATTGATATATATAGGTGGGGCCGGAGTATAATGAAATTGTTCAATTAAACGATTGGCGGATAATTAGCATAAGTCTGGAGCGTGATTGTTGTAAGGCTGGGTGGTGAAATATAGAGCCGAAAGTTCATTACAAGTTATTTATTTAAAAAGAAAAGTGGAGTATAAATACAAAGTGTTGAAAGTTAAACATTGGTTATAAGGCTTGGAGATAATATAAAGTCGGGAATATAAATTAAATTCCAACCATTGTGGATAGTATTTATTTATCAAATTCTACGAATTTGATAAATAAACTTGAAGAAAGAAGAAGTCAATCAAGACTCAGGCTGGAGGAAAAGAACGGGGTAAACCAAGGGAAAATGCTGACAAAGTGATTGTAGACACACCAGCTCTCCTTGGGGGTCCAATTTCGGTTTTGTTGCGTCACACGATGATCTCTCTTCTCTGGCATTTACTTGTATTGAAGATCACTATTCTAGGAATAAGGAGTTATTTTCTCCAAAAATAACCCTAGCCAAACATTGACAATGCATCAAGGATATCTTTCTATGCTTCATAAGAACATTTGTTCTACTTCTAAATCATGTCTTGGAAGTGGTTGTTGTGCTGGAAATTATTCACCAGTTGGTTTCATACCAAAGTCTTTTTCACATTTTCGGCATCCAATACATGAAAAAGATAATGGTTTAAAACAACATAAATATTTGAAATTTTGCAAGAATTGTCTGGCACACTTTGAATATGAATTTTGAAGTCAAGTGCATGATGCTGTATAGGATCAAGTGTCATTTTGAATACCAAATGTTTCACAAGAAACTTCTCAACATGCTACCCTGCGGTAAGGATTAAATGACAATATTGCATCAACTATTTCCATAATAAAAGTGCACCTCGTCCATAAGACTAAACAACTACAAATGTTGTAGATCTAACAAGACCACACAATCAAATGTATTCCACAAGGCCAATACTATATGAAAAATGAAAAGGAGTTTGCAACCAAAAATACCTTAGGCAACTAATTCAATTAGATACACCAAACCATCAGCAAAAAGGAAAACCAGCCTACTCAAAAGGCAAGCGTTTACCTCCTTTGACAAAATTTTGAGTTCGAAACAAGGGCCTTTATTGTCTTGTCAATGCCCCTAGTAATTTGAATGGGGTTTGCACCTGCTGCAACAACCTAAACAAAAAGGTTTCATTTCAAATTATTTTCCACAAATTTAAGATACAACCATTGTCAGTTTTGTATTTCCTAACGAGCTCATAAATTTTGACAAAAGAACCAAAATTTTTTAATACCTGATAGCAATTTTTTCACTCAAAAACTATCTTAGACTCAATAAGCCCAACCCAAAACTAAAAAACCAAACACTATAAGACCCTACAAAAATGAATAGATGATCTTAATCTAGTACTATCGACAAAAGGTTACCTTTACACCCTCACTTATTAAACCCTGTGCTGTTGAATTTTAACTTCAACTGCTGCAGCAGAAGGACGGATGCAGCAACAACATTTTTTTTTGGAGGTTGCTTACATGCCATCCAGAAATTTAATTCAGCATTTAAAATTCCTGCAAGTTTTTTTTGTAGACGGCCACAGCCATATTTCTGTACAGGATTGTATTTAAACACAACAACCAGCATTAACACAATTCACCAACCAAAAATTAAACAAACATAAATTTACCCGACAGTTTTGTAAATTCAAAAGGAGGACACGTGGAGCATTAATATTGGATTGCATGAAATTGAAGGGAATCTGAAAACCTGAAAACCGGACCCGAATTTTTTATAGGGCACATTGGATTGAGAATTCGAGTTAAAATTAGGCAGACGTCAGCATCCCATTTTGGAACACGAATTTGGTTTGAAATTCAATATATTCAGACTTTTGAAGTCCGACGGAAAGGGTTCTTTAATGTTTTGATAGTTTAATATATACATATGTTTTAAACATATGTTATATATATATCATATGCGAAATGAAAGGTGGGCCATAAAATTTAGTTTTAATTTTATTTTTTTTAAAAGAGGGTTTATTATAATATGTTTTATATGTTACGGCATATAAAAATAAAAAGGTTGAAAAAGCTTGGTAGTTTTTTTTATAGACAGTACGTAAATTTTTTATTACACAGCAGTGTGTAAAAAGTGAAAGACTGAGTGTAACTTTTTAAGTGTGTATGCATAGCAGTGCGAAAGTGAAAAACACAGCAGAGTGTTTTAGAGACAGAGTATGTTTGTTTTGAACAGACAATGAGTTGGTTTTATGCACTACGTTTTGTAGCAGTCATAATTTTGTAATCCCTCTCAGTGAGGAAGAAGTGTAATAGTTTTTTTTTGAGTTATTGAAGGGAATAGAAGTTTGTTTTCAAAGTATTGAAACTGTGTCTCCTGTCAAAGAAATTTTTATTTTCTCTGTGTTAGAGGAAGGGAGATTTATTCTCCATTCATTGTTCTGGAATTTTTCAATATTCCAACATGTGAAAGAACAACATATGTTGTGGTTCCATCCCCAGCTAAATCATTTGTCTTTGCCACAGCTTGCCTTACCAACTTGGCCCCAATATTTTCAACTGGGTCCTCTAATTCAACCAATAAAAAGGCCAAAACCATAGCATTGAGATACATTTCATTACACTGTCAATAAAAATAAAATTTGACTCGGCCATAACCCTTTCCTTTTATTGTTGTGAAAAGCTTTATGCATTACTCTAATGTGGCTAGTCCATAGGCCAAGTAGACCACTGGGTAACAATATGTTTCCTTTCACCTTTGAGTTTTCAAATTATGCCTACCAAATCTAAGACATTTAAGAGGGGGAACTAATACAACGTTAAAAAGAAAACCAGAGCACACATCTACAAATTACCTCCTTAGCTATTGTCACACCATCATTAACTATTTTCGGAGAACCATGCTTGCTCTCCAAGACAACATTTTTCCCTTCGCCCCAAGGGTGACTCCAACAAGATCAACAAGTTTGTTCACACCCCCTGCAAGACAAATTGACAATGCTTTCAGTAAGTGTGCAATTGAATGCCAGACCATATGCCAAAACAACCCTCCATGAAAAATTAAAATAACACATTAAAATCGAATATAAGTGGACAAGGAAAGATCCACCGCAGTGAAGTTTCAGGTGCAGGTGACCTTCCTTTAAACATAATTTTTTCTCTGACCTGCAATTTTTTTGTCACTGAGCCATCCTTGTTGAAGTACAACTCATTTTCCATAGCTCTTGTATTAACTACCTTCTCTCTGTCGCGTAATCTCAGAGTCCCTCTTCTGCTTGAGAGATTAAAGGAAATGGGTGAAAAAATTGAAAGAGAAGACAATTGTCTGCCATAATTATCAAACATTGCACCCAACTTCTTCCCCTTTCCATTGTTACCCAATGAGGTAGATGTGGCAATTGTTGTCATATCGCCCAAAGTAGAGGCCATCTTCTCTTATGCTGAATATAGAATTACAAGATCTTCATATTAGTATGAACCTTAAAAAACATGACTCCCATTGCTAAAAACCACTTTTAAGTTGTAACGGGCAAACTAAACAACTATCGCAACTTTTGGCAACTTCTGGAGCATTAAGAGAGAAACAACCAAAGAGAAATACAACCACAATCCTCATTTTAATGAGACCGGACTATATATTTGCATTAAGATAATAGAAATAAATCACGACTATATTAAGGCCAACACAAAACAATCTTTAACCAGTGTCTCTCGCGGCCTTCAGATTGCCATGCTAGAGGTTGCATATTTTTAATTTAAATTCTTGACCTCTCGTGCCCATCTATGAATGCATCCAATGGGATATCTACATCAAATGCTCCTTTATATCCCCAAAAACAAATTCCCTACTACAAGAGCACCGGTATTGATGGATCACCCCACACCATCCCACCCACTAGAAACGGTGAAAAAGGAAACCCGAGAAAACTTTTGAAATATCTCAAGATGACTATATGGGTGGTTCTTATGAATCAACCAACCATTCAAAACATGCTCATCAATCCAAACCATGAGTATTATGTGACAATATTCAAGCAGGCACTGAATCGGATTTCTGAAGCTATGTTAGAGAAACCCTAAACTCTCACTGAAAATAGGTGAAATGTGGCACCACTTAGATATTGACATGTGCCAATTGGTACAAGTGGTAGACAATTGGCATGCTCAAACAACGAGGTGATGCAGGAATGACATGAGGGAGAAAATATCAGAAAAGCCCCAAATCTGGAGAACTAAATCTCATCACCAACTTGAGATTGACAACTTTACATGATGTAACCTATGAAATCGTAAATGGAGAAATCATAGTAACAATAAAGTAACCTATGTAACAATAAAGTCGGATTCATCCTGGGAGTGGTAATGGGAGAAATCATAGTGAACAACAGGAAACATGCATAGTTGCTTACAAACAAATAGATGAAAAAACACATACAAAAAACCTAGATAATAATCGTGAACAAGCTTAATATTGAATTATGAACTGTAAAGGAACTTACAAAATGTGACATTACGAACATGGTCAAGCGCACAAGCAAAAATATCCTGGACATGACCCTGGTTGACAAGTTGTATTGCTCATGATGCAAGAGGATTTGTACCTGCACTGCCAAGTCAATCAAAATCCATCATTATCTATACAATAAATACAAGTAATTGATGTAGTATTTTTACTCTAAGATGCATTCTTATGATAATGTTAGAACATATGTTGAAAATGTCAAAACATACCTGAATAAGCTCCTCTTCATTTCAAGAACAATTTATTGGAGTCACATGAACTTGGAACAAGCCTCCCACGATCTGAAAGAGTAGCAACTAAGTCAACGGTGACTTTTTTGTTGCTACGCTGGATCGAGGGAGGTTTGCTCCAAGATTAAATCGCTCCAATAAATTATTCTCTACTAAACAGGGCCAACCACGTGAAGGTGGAAGCTCTTATGGCCCCTCCCCCCCTCACATCACTCTCGATTCCCCAATACCCAATCTATATTTCATTTTTTACTTTCATGAGCATAAAAAAAAATATTCAATAACTAATAAAAAAACAATTCAACAAAAAGTACGCAAGGAAACATTGCAAGTAATGCTTGACATAAAAATAGTATGATAAATGAGTTTTTTATATAACGCAAAAAACGTTCCAAGTATGGTAACGTTTGTCTTATAATAATACAATATTTTACATTGTCAAATTTTCTTTTTTCTTCTTCCTATTTTTAAAGCTCCTAATTACATCATCAATATCATCGTGCTCTGCTCCTGTTTCGTGCCTTTCAACCCGCACTGCTGACCTAGTTGCGTATTCACGATGTCTGGGCTCATCCAGTGACGGGGCATCGCCTACAAAAATAGATAATATTAAATTTTAATTGTCGGTTTTTAAATATCATTGAACTAGTTCGGTAATATTAATAAAAAAAATTGCAATGAGATTATTTACCTGGTGCACCAGTTGTCGCCGCTGACCTAGTTGCGTAGTCACGATGTCTGGTCTCATCCAGTGACGGGGCATCGCCTACAAAAACAGATAATATTAAATTTTAATTGTCAGTTTTTAAATATCATTGAACTAGTTAGGTAATATTAATAAAAAAAATTGCAATGAGATTATTTACCTGGTGCACCAGTTGTCGCCGCTGACCTAGTTGCATTGTCACGATGTCTGGTCTCATCCAGTGACAGGGCATCGCCTCCAAAAACAGATAATATTAAATTTTAATTATCGGTTTTTAAATATCATTGAACTAGTTCGGTAATATTAATAAAAAAAATTGCAATGAGATTATTTACCTGGTGCACCAGTTGTCGCCGTTGGGACTGTTGCCCTGTCTTCCTCTCTGGTGGTAAGATCCTCAAGGGAAACATTCTTTGTCATTTAAACAAAAAATGTTATAAGGACAACCATCAAGGTATAATTAGAAAAAATTATAAGTGGAAATTAATTACCGTCACGACCCTCACTGATAGTAGCATTGTCGGCCTGGTCCCCACTACAATGATCAGGTTGCACATGAGGATCATCTACATCTGGCTCTAAAACCGGATTATTTTCCTCATCGGTAGTGCTGCTCCCCTGATTTAAACAAAGTTTTTAGACATTAAATTTATGGACGAAAACAAACATATTGAAAGGTTAATGTTTTACCTTATCAGGCATTCTGGATCTTGGGACCTGCCCCAAGCTTCTACGACGTTCAACTACGGCTTGATAGCCAAAATGGAAAGCGATATTTTTATCTTCCTCTGTAGTTTCTGTTCCAAAGTCATCACCCTACATTACATATGATTGTGTATTTTTAATCATATTTGATAGGATTACAAAAACGTTGGAAGGCAATACAATTAATTATAAGATGTTTAGCTACTTAATTACAATTCTTGCAGCTAATTTCAAGTAGCCACCCTGGCCGAGCTTGTGATGGCCCTTTTTCTCAATCCTAGCTTTGGTTGCCTTTGAGGTGTCAGGAAACCTAGCATCAAAATATTGAAGTCAGATATGACGTAGCACACTTTTATTTTAGACATAAAGAAAATTAAAGCTATTGAATTAAAGTTGTAATTTACCTTGCGGGTCCAGTTGGCATTTTTCCTTCTTTCTTTGCCCTTTTCTCTTTTCCGTAATGGATGAGTGCTCTCCACTCACTCTCTGAAACTGCGAGAGGACGCTCATATCTAGGGTTAAATTGCAATTGCGTCCTATAGGTGTCCCTGGTATATTTCAAATATTTGCCGACTACCTGAGCCACCGCTTTTCTGTCAAATGTGCCGACCCCAAAAAGGGCTTCTAGATAATCTAGAAGTTCTTTTTTCAGGTTGGAATTCTAGGAATTCCACCCTGTACGTATGGTTGGGCCAAAAATTACCAACGCATGGCTCTCCAGAATCCTGTAGAACTCATTGTTTCCTACATAGAATAAAACCAAAAAAGAAGAAGATATTATCATTAATTTAAAAATAAAAATCATGATAAATATGTTTTAGATAAAGTACATGAAATAGTTAAAATATTAAAATTTACCTGGGAGTTGTACATGCTTTATAGGGACACCCTCATTGTTCACCAACAACGTGCCATTAATGGTCCCTGTGGAGCTGACACGTGTAGCTCCAGGAAACGCAATAATGTAGTTGGCCATATCAACCTCATCATTTCCAACACGTTCAACGATTGGCTGGGTGTCTGCTTGGGCAGGGTGTGTTTCTTGCCTGGCACCTAAAGGAGTAGAAGGTGTACAAGAGGGTTGTTGGGCAATCTCTTTCCCTTGTGTCCCACTACCACCAACACCGGATTCAGCAAGTGCCAGAAAACGCTACATACAAAAGAACTTTTTGTTAGTTTAGTCAATGTAAAAATTAAAAATCAAACTATCACAATTCATCTCATGCAGAACAAAAAAAATATCCTTTTGACTTTTTATTATTACCTGATATCTCTCTAGCTGCCTCATAAGATGTTGTATCCTCTCTTTTGTTTCAGGTGTTTGAGGCGCGTCTATCAAAGTATTAAATTTCGACCTTGCATCTCGTGCCTTTTTTTGCAACAAGAACACTGGAGATAGGGATGAAGAAAGCTCTTCCTCAAAGAGGGAATCATCGGGCGTACCATGGCTAGGTGTCTGCATATTTGAACAAAATTAATATTATTTCAATTATGTAAATAACTAAAATACCTAAAGATAGAGCAATGCTGGCACTTTACATGTTCTTCCGCTGGCCTCTTTCCGCGATCATCCCATCTCGGGGTTGTTCCTGCAATGCTCTGATCATTCTGCCACATTGCAATAAAATTATAAATGTAAAAACTTGAAAACAATATCTAACTTGAAAACACAAAATGAAAACTGAAATAATTTCTAATAAGACACCGGAAGACAGAGTTAGAGTTTAAAATATGCCTTGCATTGAATTCAGTCCTGGAAACATGTCATTGCACATTAAGGCACCCAAACATTCAATCCACAAATGATATATTTAAGTAGGCTTCTCCTATTATGGGAAAACACCATACCTATAATGCATTCACTTGCATGTATAAAGGGAAAGGAAAACATGTTTTCATACAACGGTGACAAAGGCATCTTGGGGAAATGTATCTTCACTTTTTATTTATGTTGTTCACCCACACCACTCTCGTGTTTTCACTAATCCTGTTTTGTCATTTTTGGATTCAAATTAAGTTAAGGCCTTAAGTATTTTTTGACCTTTCGGTGTAGTTTTTATAAGTGGCATGTATGGATTTTCCATTAATTCTGCACTTTTTCTCTTCATGCGCATGTTTCCCTGGAAATCTAATGCATGATTTAGTCCCATACATTTAACAAGTTGTTGGATCAACTCCATAGGAAATATCATGTTTCCTATTCAATCGGAATTTATCTCAGTTAGGGTAGGTAGGAAGGTTTTCCCTTTGTATTAATAGGGCACTTCTAGCTTTCATTTTTATTATATCTTTCAAATTTAGTGTCGTTTCAATTAGGGCATGAATTTTTGCAAATTTCAAGGTGAGAATGAACAAAGACAAATTTTTGTGATGGATGACTGTATATGACTCCATGGCCAGAGGAAAAGGCACTAATCTACTTCTTCAAATATCTATAGTTCTCATTCACCTCATATGGAGATGGTCCCTGATTTTGAGCCAAATGTTGCAGCAAAAAGTTCCCCCCCCTCCATAATTTGATATTCAATGGAAATTTCTTAAATTGATGATGGGGCATGATTATGGAACATTGGCACATACATATGTAATGGAATTCCAAGATCATGATATATGTTTGCATATGTTTATGGAAATTTTCCACCAAGTCCCTGGAGGTGGGAGCGAGGGGGCGAGGGAGCGCGGGAGCGGCCTATGCAAAAGCTCCCTACCAATTTTCAGGAAACGTGGGGGGACGTCGGGGTCATAAAAATTATAAAATTTAATATTTAAAATGTAACTATATTTTTCAAGGAATGTATATACAGTCATCATGCACTTGCATCATGAAAGATAAATCATAAATGATAAAATTACAAATCGATGAATGATGAATCATATAATTGAAACAAATTTAAAAGTTAAAAGTTAAAACATACATCATACAATCATGCATGTAAGATTGTAAGTTTGTAACTATATAATCATTAATGTAACTACTAACAATGTACAACGAAAATAAATTTTAAGATATCATATGACATATTGTATCAATATTCAAAATAGAGTTTAAACTAAAGTTTACAACTCAAGTCCGAAACATAAAACTTAAACACAAATAAGTTATGTCTGAAACATAAAACATAAAAAATAACATATGAATATCAAATGATATCATCATAATGATAAATGAGCATAAATGCTCAAGTTAATGCCCCACTAGTCTCTGCATCCAACTTCTGCACGAATATATCAAGATCAACCATGTCACCATCTGAATCAGAATCACTTGGATTCTTAAATATGCTAAGTGGCACATCAACTTTTAACACGAAACCATAAACTAAAAGGGGCGGTGAGGGGATGTGAGGGGGCGTGAAGGGGGGTGTGAGGGGGCGTGAGGGGACGTGAAAGGGGGTGTGTGGGGGCGTGAGGGGGCGTGAGGGAAACATCCCCTAGAAGTCCCCAAGACCTCGGAGCGCGAGGGGGAAAGGAATCTAGACCCCTAGGTGGGGGGGCGAGACCCCGTGTAACACTGGTTTATGGAGGTGGTGGAGCAAAAAAGAGCTCAAATAGAGCTGAAATTTTTCACATAAAAAGGACTGTGGGCTTGACTAGTGGTTCCATTTAAAAAATGATATCTAGACAGAGAATAAGTGTAGCATGCAAACATGCATTGAAAATCCATCTGAGTTTGCATTGTATTACTTATGATGGATTCAAATTTGAGTTTCAAAATGCCAGGTTATGGCATGATTTTGTCGAGAAACCCTTAGTTGGATTCTCATGTTGGTTTAATTTATATTTTAAGTTTGTTTTGCAATCTTTGGGTGATAGTAACTCATGAACTAGGTTACCAATGTGTAACAATCAGATTTCAAGAATAAAGTTGTGATTTTTTTATATTATTATTATTATCTATTAGCTACGAGTATTGACACCTAATGCTTGGAATTTTGACATCTTGATAGCATGGATAATTTCGAAAATGTTTCTAGTAATGTTAACATAATAACTATCATTACGTGTCTTCAATTTTGTCACCATAATAGACCTGTGATATGGACTCATCACACAACTTCATTTGCTATGTCCCAACAAGTTCAAACTGGTTGAACCTACCTCATAGTGTGGTTATTAAGGACAAGTTGCTTGGTATATAACTCGATAGCATAGACCGCGTTGCGGTTCTAAAAAGAATCCTCAAGTGTCAAAAAAACTTCACAATATGTTCTACTATAAAGCCTTTTGGGATACCTGAAATAATATATGTATCATTGATGAATTTTAAAGTATGAAAAGATCCAGAGGGAAAGGAAATCAATGGAAGAGTGATCCACCAATGAGAACCTAGAATTTAGTATCAGATGAGTTAGAGTCTAGGAAATTGAAACCTATAATTTTAATTAGTGATGAAGGACATCACATAGGTAATTATATTTTCATGTAGAATAACCTGTTAATTCAAATTTAAACTACATAATATGAAAGGCATACCATAAATTTTTCCACGTAAGTCCAAACAACCTATAAAAAGGGAAAACCTTCTTTTTCGATGGGAAATAATTTACCTTTCCTTTTTCAAGACAATCTAAATCACAAAAAATATGAACTATACTGCACACATTCTTGGATAATGTGAAAGTGGAAAAGGAATACCCTACACAAGTGATGCACACATGTGCATTTGAACACTAATAGATTTTTGTAGTTGAAATGCAATGCTTGTTTTCATTTAAATGTAGGGTTTTTAAAGCAGGGAGAAATAATGGCTGCCAAATTAATAAGCATTTCTTTGGGAAAAAATTAAATCTTGTATTGGGTGATGAAGATAATAGAGGGTATTGAATCTTGATTCTTGACATCTAGAGAACCCTACAGCCTAACAGAGAACCCTACAGCCTAACACAATCTAATGGAATTGACCAAAAAAAACCCAAATAGAGTCAACCCTACTATAGGAGGAAGAACTGTCATAGAACACCATTTTGCAAGAACGGCGAATGTTGTTCTACAAATTTGAGGGCGAATCTTTTGAGGAAAAATGTTCTGCAGAGGCGAGGATGAATGCAAGGTGAATGCGATGCAGTGAGGGCGAATGCGGGTGAATGTTGTTCTGCAGAGCTCGGGGCGAATGCGAGAGCGAATCTTGTTAAAACTCGGGGCGAATCTTTGAGGAGATCTTGTGCAAGAGGCGGGCGAAATGCTGTTACGCAAGAGCGGAGGGCGGGAAAATGCGTGCGTGATATCGGGCGTTAATGTAGCACACATGTACATTTGAACACTAATAGATTTTTGTAGTTGAAATGCAATGCTTGTTTTCATTTAAATGTAGGGTTTTTAAAGCGAGGAGAAATAATGGCTGCCAAATTAATAAGCGTTTCTTTGGGAAAAATTTAAATCTTGTATTGGGTGATGAAGATAATAGAGGGTATTGAATCTTGATTCTTGACATCTAGAGAGAGCCCTACAGCCTAACACAATCCAATGGAATTGACCAAAAAAACCCAAATAGAGTCAACCCTACTATAGGAGGAAGGGCCTGCAGTAAGAACTTACCATTTTGTAAGAGCTGAGGGCGAATGCTGAGGGAAAATGTTGTTCTGCAAGAGTTGAGGGCGAATGCTGAGGGCGAATGCTGTTCTGCAAGAGCGGAGGGAGAATGCGCGCGTGATATCAGACGTTAATGTAGCTATTGCGACGAATACGAAACAATAAAATCATTTTTATGTAGCGCGCATATAAGTTTCGTATTTTTATGTAGCGCGCATATAAGTGTCGTTATACCGACGGCGGAAAAGGCGTCACTATTACGATGGGTGCCTCCAAACGTTGCAATGGCGACACCTAGACATTGTGTCGCAGTTGCGACGTTTGGAGTCGTCTCAATAGAGACGCTTTGGGCCATGGTGTCACAATTGCGACGTCTTCCTCCAAACGTCGCAATTGCGACACGTTTTTAAGTGTCGGTATTGCGACACTTTTCTATAGACGTCGGTATAGCGACGGTTTTGGGCGGGATGGAAAAAATTTGGGAAAATTTCCGACATTTGGTCAAAAGCGTTGGAACCAAGTGTCGAAATTTCCACCAAATGTAGTAGTGCATGTGGAATCTTCAACGGGTAAGTTCTTCCACTTACTGAGATACTATGAAATTGATCGATTTGGTAGTTTTCGAGTTCTTGTTTATGTGACTGCTTTATAACTTTTTTCACTGCAATGTTGATCTTCTTGTTGTTTCATTCAATTACGCACCAAGGTTAGGTAATCCTTTGAGAGTTGGAGAACTTGTTGTTGATGCTCGATGTGATCTTCCACTATTTTATCATCCATATTAGCTTTCATTTGATCCTTCAAACCATCCAACTTAGCGTCCATTTTTTCTTTTAAACCATCTATTTCATCTTTTATTTCTCTTTGTAAGAAAAAAATTTGTTGCACTTGCTCTTGTAATTTTGACATGTCATGTTGCAATTCTTCGTCTTCATGAGTCATAGTAGAGCCTTCTAAAGTCTTAATGGGTGTTGAATTCTTTTTAGTGGGGATTTTAGAACATAATACTAATATCTATTCTACAATATGCCCTTGGAATCAATTAAAACTGATTTTTCACACAAGACTTATGCAATTCGAAAAAAAATACACACATTTTTCTTTCTTTTAAGGATCTCGATAATGAAACTGAATTAACTATTTAATTGTGAATCTTCAATATTTGAAATTTTGCCCTATATTATCCCTCTAAAGCCTCTTTCAAATGCCACATGTCTGACCTAATTTGGATTCTTCAAGGCAAAGTTATGCTCAATCTCCCACAATGACCTAATTATGTACTGGTTTAATAGAGAGAACTTGTATGGTGTGCCTCGTGTCACTGTTTCCTCCTTAAACTCTGAGATTGATATACAGGAAACTAAAATCTATTTTATTGAGACCAGTTTTTATAGAATTCCAATCTGATGCTCAGAGAGAGAGTTATGATGATTTTACCACGGTCACCTCTTTGAGATAAAATTCGGGAGCCTGAAACAACCCTAACTTCCACAGATCATATCTCTAAAAATATTGCAAACCAAGATCTGAAATTTTTACAAGACGTGCCTCAAGATTTTAGCTTCGCTCTGTAAATATTTTATCTTTTGAACCTTAGTAGAAAAAAAATTATAGCGAAACTTCCACGATGACCTGTTTTAGGTGAAATTTAGGAGCCTAAAAACACCCTAGCTTCCACAGATAATATCTCCAAAAATATTGTGAACCAAGATCTGAAATTTTTAGATGACATTCCTCAGGATTTCGGCTTCACTCTGTAAAAATTTATGCTTATGCATCCCTTTTTTCTTCTAACTAGCTATATCTAAGTATGCTTCCCTAGAAACAGCGCCAAAAATGTAAGCCTAATTTAAGGAACTAAATTAGAGCATGTATTTCATTATCAATCCGGGCTAGTAGACTTAGAAACATACCAAAAGATATGGATCTTAGATCTAGCTGGTTCAGGAGATCATTGTTTTAAGTTTTGGAAAAGAGAAATGCATGATCGGATACTAAAAGAAAGTATTCAAAATTACTCTATGAAAACAAGTGAATGATAAAATTTAGATTTAATCTATGAAAACATGCAGATGTAATCTACAAAATAATTCATATTTATTCTATACAAGCATGTAAATGATTGGTCAATGTCATTAATCTATTTTAGAATATGGAGAAGAGGCTCTACTATAAGAGTCTGAGATATCCTTCCACATTCCTTCTATAACACCATTTCCAAGCAGCTATGAAAGCATAATGAAATGAAAGCATGTAAAGTTGATCTAGAAAGCAAGTAATAAAGTGAAGCTTAATCTAATCCAATCCTCATTCATGGAGAAGAGGTTCTACTCTAAGAGTCCTTGGTATCCTTCCACATTCAAACTAGTTATTGAACTGTAGATCAATATTCACAAAATTAAAACATGGCCATTAATAAAATTGCATCATGAAAACATGTACAGGTATCTACAGCAAAGGAGAATAAACATTCATAATTAAATCTAGCATATTCACAGTTATAAACACTATGTAACAATAAAGTGCACTTAGCTCAAATGGGGTCCCTCCACTCTTGCATGGTACACCTTCAACACAATCATCTATAGCAACTGATTCAAACCATATGATGCATAAGAAAATGAGAGAGAACATGTTTTAATCTTCAATTGTCTTAAGAAAATAAAAATTCTCCACAAGTTCAAAGGAAACTTCTACCTATGAAAGCCTTGTTTAAAAAGGCCAAAACAGAACAAAAAAAGCTAAAAATACTGGATAACTCATAATTATCTTCAATCCACCTTACTAGGTCAAATTTATTAGCTAGTTACACAAAATATGGGTGAATCCAAAAAAATCACAAAAATTCCCATATTTTATGCTAAAATCAGGGGATATTTCTGAATAGCTAGTGTAGTTTGACCAGAATTTACCAACCCCAATCTATTTTTTCTGGTACGAACCAATATGTATTCATCCATCCTTGATTCCCATAGTTTCCAACTGTGTGTCTGGTTCGCGCCTAGGTGTCCTGCAACCATGACTTCAAACAAGCTATTACAGGCTTTTCCAGTTATGTCATAATTTAACTTTAATGGTCAATTTTCACTAAAACACTAAAATAACTAAAAGACATGATTTAGCTATATTGATGTGAAAAATGGGTGAATATGATGATGGGATGATGAGAAAAAGTGGTAAACTGATGAAAACATGTATGGTAAAGGAAGCCAAAATTGGAAGCCAACAATCCTCTTTGCAAGATTTTATCAACTTCTCATCACCAGTTAAAATGAAATCATCGACATATAATACTATAATCAACAATTTAGCTCCAACAAAAATATGGTAAAGGTTTGCATCTACTTCACCTTTGGTAAATCCCAACCTAGTGAAATATCTGTCAATCATGGCGTACCAAGTATGAGGTGCATGTTTCAATCCATACAACGCTCTCTTGAGTCTGCACACACTGTGACTCTTTGTGAAAGGTCTCAAATCTTTCTGGTTATTTAATGTACACCTCCTCCTCAATCACTCCATTGAGGAATGTTTTCCTCACATCCATCTGATGGATTTTCCATCCCATTTTCATTGCAAGTGCTAGAATTTTTCTAATACAAGAGCACCTTGCTAGTGCAGAAAAGGTCTCCCTGTAATCAATTTCATGCACCTGAGAGAACCCCTTGGCCACAAATCTAGCTTTGTGTTTCTCGATGCTTTCGTCTACTGATTTATCTACCATGTATATCATCCTTGAACCTACCATTGACTTGTTCTCTTGTCTTTAGACCACTTCCCAAACACTTTTTCTCACTATGGAATCATATTCCTCTACCATGGCATCAACCCACACTGGCTTCTACACTTATTCCTTGAATGTGGATGGTTATGTGTCAACTATCTCACTCATCAGAGCCATGCACCAAGTGTACCGATCCAATGACCTACTCTTCCTTTGTTGTGATTTTGGTTCTCCCACATTCTTTCTATAATCATGCAATAATTTGTCAACTTCCCTAGTGTGATTCCTTCCTTCTCTGGATCTCTCTACATGAATAGGTGCTTCCACTCTATACTCCTCTGCTTGCGACTTATCCACAACATTCAAGGTTCTTCCATTGGATATTAAAGCTCCTCATATGCATGCAACTGAAGGTCCCTCTCAAGGGAACATGTCATGGCCTTCTCTTCATCGAACTTCACATTTCTACGAACAACTGTCATCTTGTGAGATTCTAGGTACATATGATAGTTTTGGTGTGTATCAATGTACCCCACAAATATCCCTAACTCTACTTTCAACTATAGATTTTTTCTTAGATCCTTGGAAACATGATAGTAAATTGATGAACCAAAGATCCTGAAGTGTGAAACATATGGTTTCTTTCCTGAAAAAGCTTCTTCTAGTGTACTCATCCTAAGAATTCGATGAGTACTCCTTTTCTACATATATACGATTATGTTGCATGCTTCATCCCACAAGTGAAATTGTAGGCCCCGATCATGTAACATTTCTCATGCAACTCTCACAATACTGATGTTCTTCCTTTTAACAACCCCATTCTGCTGTGGGTTACGGGGTGTTATTCACTCTCATCGAATACCTTATTTTGAACAAAATTTCTTGAACTCATTCAAAAAATATTCAACATTGTTATCACTCATGAGATCATTCACTTTCCTGCCAGTTTATTTATCAGCAAGTGTTTTAAATTCACAAAATTTGGAGAATGTCTGGTATTTCTTCTGCATGATGAAAATCTAGTAATTACATGAGAAATAATCTACAATATAACATAATACATGTTCTTGGTCGTGGAGGTTGTCGAGAAAGGTCCACACACATCTGAGTGAACTCTTTCGAGGGATACTTGCACTCCATTATCCTTATCATGAAAGGTGCCTTTGGTGTACTTCCCTAGTGTACACCATTTGCATGTATCTCGTTGCTCTAGTACACCCTTGGGAAGTATTGTAGAAATGTTTTGCATGATATTCAAAGCTCCATGGTGAAAATTTCCAAGTCTCCTACACCAGAATTCACCGATGTCTCGGCTCTATACCTTATCTTCTTTCGTGCTCAAATCATCATATTATTCTACATCTGATTGTAGAGGTACTCAACCCAGCCCCTGATCTACTTCACTTCTCCGGTGGAAATGTAATGAAGTAAATCCTTTCCTTTACTAAATATCACATCGTAGCCACAATATTCCAAAAAAGAAACTGAAACTAAATTACTCTTCAGACCTGGAATATATATGACATATTTTAATGTGAGGGGAGAACTAGAATCCCTCTAAAAAGTAACTATAATGATATGGATCGTGCTATACCTTCCATCATCTCCCATCTTTATATGCATCTAGAGGTCCTTCTCATGCAAGTCACTAAAAAATTATTTGTTTCCATTCATATGGAATGAGGCTCTATTATCTAGATACCACACACTACCTGTCATTGATATCACCATGCATGCAATGAGGGTGAAATCCAACGCCAATTTTTAAGCTAGAGCTTCCCTAACTAGCTTTTATAGCCAAGTCTTACTACTCAACTAACTGCTCATTTTTAACATCTAAAGCAGTTCTTCCAATATTATTTTAAATCACTCTATTGCCCTCTTCAGCTCTAATACCACTTGTAACATCCCCAGGTAACCTCGTATGCTAGAATGCATAGGATCAGAAAATTTTTACACTTGAGTTATCACATGTAGCTATCCAAAATTACTATTCCATATTTCTCATTAACCACTAGATAGAATCTTCATCATCACATACAATAACTTTAGTAAATGAACAGTAAGTTACATAACCATTAACAACCACTGTTGTAGCATATCAACATAAAAAAAAAGTATGTAACCTTACATAATTTTCATGATTCCTTTAACTAGATTAATTAATCACATACTTCATATTATAAACATCAGCTCATACAAGGAATCCACATCATAAAAGTGGCACAACAAGAAAGCACATCATTAGACACATATATACCTTGGAAGCCTGATAGGGTGAAAACAAACAAACGTTTACTTTTATTATTAAACATTCGTGAGTGTTTTCACCACTAAATAAATATTTATAAGGGATTCCATCCCTTAACCATTATGATAAAATATTACAAAGAATATCATCTCATAAAAAAAATAATTCATTATATGTTATTACAGTCATCATGACATCATTTACTGATAAACCCTAGAGAATTATGTCTTTAGGGCCTAGTTCTTGCCATCAATGAATTATTCTCCTACCGACATAACATTAATTTGGATAAACCAATAACTTATTGCCTCACATACGGTAAACATAATCCACATTTTCATTTGTCACAACCTTTTCCTTGAACAACTACTATCAACAACGTTTTACGTCATGATTATTTAAGTTTTAGTAAAAAAAAATTAAATCTATACTAGTGATGTTTCACCATACTTACATGTACATTCATCAAATGCAGACGAAATATCGTGACATGCTTCCTTTAACAATGTTGCATATGCAGTAGTTATAAGCATGTAGCCATCAATGCATGTCTATAAACAACACCACATTAAATAATATTTCTCCTCACATAAGTACACATTCTTGCAATACAAATCACTACAACTCTCCCAAAATTCCTTTAAAGGAAACTAAGACATAAGTTATGATATTAGTTCTTGCGAACTAAATGAACTTTATCAAAAAAACTAGCCCTTCAACTATTATTTTTGGTGCATGCAAATATGTAAAGAAAGCTAACACAATGAATGTTGTTCATATGCATGAGAATCCATATACTTTCCAAAAATATATTTTCGAGTGTAGCCTAAAAAACATGTTGAAATTCCCCGCATGCAAATTTATATTCTTTCTAGATGTTAGGAAGATGAATCCTAACATAAATTTCACATGCATATACATCTTATTTCAAAAGAAGCTAAGATAATGGTTATGATAGCATAAAAATAATCACATATAATTTTTCTAAATAAATATAGCTCAATAGTTCTTCTATCCATGCAAAGAACAATGAGTATAACATAATGAGTATTCTCTGTGCATGCAAGAGCTTATCATAATAGCTCTTCTTTAATGTATGCAATACATATTGCCTTCTCAACAATTCTACGATCATTAGCTATTATTTTCATGTAACAAATACATACTTCTTTTGCAAAAGAAAGTTAATATAACCCCAATTCTCTATCTTTCTACATGCAAGTTTAGCATGCTTCCCTTTCAAGAAATTACCATAGCTAACCATATTTTATGCATAAAAAATAGATTATCTAAATACAAAAGCATATTTTCTATCTCATAATAACTACTCTTTGTGCATGCAACACCTATCTTTTTTACACAACCGCACAATTGTTTCAAGAAAGTTCTTGAATGAAATAAATTCATATCCATCTTTTAGGAAGACAATCTTTATTTTCATCAATTCGTGCACAAATTCTATGCAATATTTTTTCACTCAAATCGTTCTAGTTTTTAAACAAACAATATGAATAATATATGCATACATATTCACAAAAACCCTTCCAAGAAAATTAATCTAATTAACTTTTCTGTGTATGCACAAAATTTCAAAGCATGCATCCTTTATTTTCTTACATAAAATACTTATACAATATTATATATATTTTTAAAAGACAAGCAAGGTTGCTTTCTCTTCTTTTAAATATAAAAAGATTGATATCCAAATTCTACTTTGAGTAATGATAAAAGTACTTAATCTCTTGAGCGTAGTATCTATGAAATCAGTGACTTGCATGCCAAGATGTTAAATGTTAGACGACTTCAATGAAATTCAGTCACCATCATCCATTTTTTTAATAGAGCATTCATACCCAATGGATGCACCAATCGCGGAACTTTATCAAACCAAGAAATAAGCATCTTTACGCAATTCGACTCCGAGAGACATAATCTATTATATTGGAAGGCTTGAACTGTCGTGCCAAAATACTATCTCGGTAATATAGTTTCCTTATGCAGTATATAAATCCTACGCTTGTTTGGGACTCCGAGGAATATCAATAAACAGGTGATTGGACTGTAATTTAACAATACGCGAGTCTAGCGTTTTTCCATCTCTGAGAAGCTTACTAAAAAATAGTGGCACGCTCACATCATGTGATTCATAGTGTTGCGGATATTACTGGCCATCTAATTGTTGTCCCATATTACGGATTTAACCGTTTCTTACGCGTCTTGTGGGAGTACAATAGGGATATTACAAATAATTATTGATATTTAAATATGTATTTATAAAAAATAAACTAAATTAAAAAACAATATAAAATAAATAAATATATTTTTGAAATATAGTTTGTGTGACCATAAATAAGAGATGAAAAGATAAAACATTTTAGAATGTGCTTTGAATACTAATTAGCGTATGTTTATTTTATCTCTGAATCTATCAAGTACTGAGAGCGATCAAATCTATCAAAATTCAAATATCTATCAAGATTCAAATATTTTGAGTGCAAAGGTCTAAGAAATGTTTTCACTTCTAAAGATTTGATTCCTCTCCTCTCTTAGTATATATTTAGTAAAATGAATCTAGCTCTTAATAATATTATTTAAATTTCACATCTTTATATAAAAAATATGCTCATTTTAAATTTTATTAAAAGTTTGATAATGGAAATTTTTTTGTAGTAGTGAGGATAAAGGCTTTAAATATAAAGTAATTATAACTATTTTTTTAGATTTAATTTAAAAAAAGGTGTTGTGTAAACATGCAACATTTTGGAGTTTAATCAAACTAGTTTAGTTTGGCCAAATCTTAACTTTTGTTGTTTAAAATGAGTTTCTAACAGCATATATGGATTCAACACATGGCACTAGAATTGTGGAAAGTTTAGAATTGAGGAAAGTTTACAACTCAAACTTGCCATTCCAAAAAACATCTCCCCACAATTTAACTTAGAAAATACTAAAAACCTTTCAAACTATAGAATAGAAAGACTAACCAAAAAACAAATGTTATACAATTAAATTAACAATTAACATAAGATATTTATAAAATATTTTGATTGTGAAATGAATTATGGTTATTGGCATGTGCCATTGAGAAGCCACCGTATTGGCCCATGATATTGTAACAAAGTTTATTTATAAGTTAATAATATCCATGGCAATGTAAGAGTGGATATCCCTAGTCAAAAATATTGTTATATTTAAATTATTAAGTTTTTATGTCGTTATTAATTAAATTTAAATATGGTTAAAATAATTATTTTAATTTATATGATAAAATTGATCTTAATTTATAGGCGGCATTTATATGTTATATATTTTAATGTGATATATATATATATATAATTGTTTGTAATTTTATTAATAACAAGTGCATTCATATATTGTAGTTGAGGACCATGTGTGTGTGGTTCAAACCCTAAGAGATAGAGTAGCCATCTCATCTGTTTCTGATATTGCTTACACTTATTTGTCTAAGTTTGAGCTCGGCAGGGACGTGGGATCACTTTGTTCCACTTAACCCTCGATTTTTTTCTCTTTTCCTCATGTTGATTTTCATGAATCTCGATCCTGTCAAGTCATTGGGTTTTTTTTTTTGTTTAGCCTTCTCCTTTCACTTCTAGTCTCCCTCCTCCTTTCCAGAACCTTGTTGATTTAGTACCTTTGGATGTTATTGGATCTCTTCCATTTCTTCATCTTCCTTTGTATTCTATGTACTTTTCTTTGTCCTTTTCTTCTCTTGTGAGCATGTATTCTACAAATGTCCTTTCTAATGGTAGATCTGACACCTAAAAGCAGTATTTTCAAAATGTAACCATTGTTTCCACTTGAAGTCTTGGTGTATTAGATGAACATGATCTGGAAGGATCTATCTTTAGGACTCTCCCCAAAGAATTTCCAATTCCTTAAATGACTTGGTGGTTCCAAAAGGGGAGAAGAATATTATGTAACCTTACCCATACCAAATTTCAGTAACCACCATAGAATCCAAGAAACCATGGAGTTATAAAGAGACATTCCCTTCTCCAAAACCCTATTCCTTCATTTATGGCATATTCCAAGTCTTTTTTATTAAATAAATAGACCACAAAAAACCCTTCACACACAATAAATATCAAAATCTTTTGTCCAATTGAAGAAGATCCACTAAAATAGATATTGAGATTTGAGTCAGAAACCATTAAATAAATATATGGTATCTTTGGCTTTTAAAACATTGAAAAGACCATTCATTTCTGGTAATTTTGTTGACACATTTGGATCTTTCTCCACATTCTCTACTATGTATGGACCTGGAGTTGTTATATTTCAGGATTTCTTTTTGAGGTGTGGCAACTTTCTCTCTCAAAGCCTCCTTAAATAAAACCGGACCCCTGCCATAAGAATATGATCCACGGGGCTCCACTTTGCAATCTTAAATTTAGGTAAATGGTGGATTTCATTTGTATACCATAATCAATCAATTAAAGCATATTCTGCAACACCATCCTGCAACACCTTTCTAGCAAAAGTCAGACTTTGTAAAGATGTTGGTATACCTGAGGTATTTTGAATACTCTTTTTTTCAGATGTTTCACTAGATTTGTTCCCCAAACCCTTAGCAAGATCTACTTTCCGTTAAGAGTTTTGAAGAAAACATGGAACAACTCCTCCTGATATAGGTCTATGACACCATGATCTCTTCTCTCTTTGTCTTTCCATAATAAGATATTTTCCACTTAAAGTTTTCAGAAAAATTTGAGATTCTTCCTTAGTGTTCAGATCTGAGGCCCCATGACTCTCATCTGAGCATATGAAAGCTCAAAATGTAGATATGGAGTATATTTTTCCGGACATCGTCGATCTAATCCAACTTCTATCTACCTTCGAGCTTTAAACTCTACCTGGATTCTGATCCAAAAAAAAGAGGACTCGACTCCATGAAAAAAGACGTGGATCTAGATCACATATGCATGATATAAATTGGGTGTGAATCTGGTATGGAGTAGCCTATATTTCCAACACCTGCTTCAAGATGAGGTTTTGACAGGCCTCACTATCAAAACCCTGAAACAGAATCAGTATTTTTCAAAAAGAGAGAAACCTGCATAAAACTCGTTGTTGTGAAAATTCAGGGTTTGTTGGATCATTCAAGTCTCCTTGCCATTAAATATTGCAACTCTGATCCAAAGCTCGGTGTCCTATGTTACAATGAAAAAGCTAGCCATTTCAGCCATTTTTTAGATTTTTTTTTGGCTTTGTTTATTAATCATTGAGTTAACATTTAAATATTTAAACTAATTTATTATTTTTAACATTTTTCTATACATTAAGCTAATATTTAAATGTTTAAACTAATTTAAAATCAATATAACATGTCCTCAACGATGAGTCTTATATTACTCATGATGAGTTTTATATTACTTATAACTTTTTATTGCATGGCCCATACTATATTATTGGCTTTAGCACACTACAAAATTTTAAAATATAAAAATAAATATTATATATGTGTATTTTAATATTCCTAGGGGCATTTCGATTGGAGATGACATGAACATGAAGTGGTATAACGTTCTGATTCACCTGTAACTGTGAAACCTGGTATAACTTTCTGATTCACGTATAAGTGTGAAAAATTCTAATTCACATATAAGCGTTACGTGAAAAATTCTAATTCACATATAAGCGTGAAACCGTATATCACCAGTACAGTAATAACTTAGTTGTCCATTCCTCTGAATATAATGAGTGTGTTTTAATTAAAATATTTGAAATTTATACAATAACTTTAAAATTTAAAAATAAATTATTATAAATGAAAAAACAATATTTAAAAATAGAAATAAAAAATATTAATCTATCAAGTCATTGGGAGACACACTCTGTACTCAGTTATAAATTTATCTTAAGTTAATTGAAATATATTCGAACGATCTTTTGTAATTTTTTAGAATAACCTATGTAATAAATCAGTGAAAAAGAGAAGAGTTCATATGAACACTGATTTAAAATAAATATTACACATAATTAATTAGAAAATTATTTTTATAAATTTGAAACAATCGTTTTTTATTAATATAAGAAAATATCATCCAAAATAAAAATACCAAACCAGGTGATTTCACCAGAAAATCAGAGAGAATTTAGACCCGAACATTCTCCATTATTTATGTAGTCCAGAAATAGATAGTTCAACTACCAGGACAACGGCAACGACACTTGTGGATTATCTATGATTTTAGTGAAGACGCCGTGGCCGTGGTGGTGGTGGAGGACAGCCATCGCTGAGCCCACAGCTACGCCTTGAAAACGACATGGGTTTTGTTTCGTGGCGTGGTGGTGGTGGAGGACAGCCGTCGCTGAGCCCACAGCTAGGCCCCGAAACCGCCATGGGTTTCGTTTCATGGCGTGGTGGTGGTGGAGGACAGCCGTCGCTGAGCCCACAGCTAGGCCCCGAAACCGCCATGGGTTGCGTTTCATGGCGTGGTGGTGGTGGAGGACAGCCGTCGCTCAGCCCACAGCTAGGCTTCGAAATCGCCATGGGTTTGGTTTCGTCCCCTGCAGAATGTGGTTCATATCTGCGCTGCTGCGGCACTGGTCCTCTAGGTTTCATGATTTCACTCCACATCGAATCTCCGCTATTCACCTCCGGCAGCAGGTTGGCAGATGGTTGATCAGCAGCAGCAAGATTGAGAATGAGCATGAACGCGATGAGCATGCATATTATCACGCGATCAACCTGTTTGCCCTCCATCAATAATAGATCTCCTCCCACTGATCGCCCAAGATTGAATTCCCACACTCAATACACAAGAGGATGTTTCGAGCACTTAAAGGTAGATATAAGCAATACTTACATCCATGCGGGCAAGGAAACTGAAATATATATATATATATATATATAGATGGTTTGGGCTGACTCTGAAATGGCGGTCCGTTTTGTCCCACCTCATTCACAACCCAGGGTTTCGCGATATTTCAAGCAGTTATTTAGAAAACTGAACCTTTTTCTTTCTTTTTTTTTGGGTAAATGATTAGTAGTGTATAAGTGTTACTTTTTATAAAGTTTTTTCCGTTTATTTTTTATCTAATTTGTCTAGAATTCAGTGGACAAGTTTGAAATTGTATTTTGGTAAAAATAAAAAATAAAAAACCATTTTATCTATAAATTAGACTATATCTTCTTTTTTAATTCCGTTTAGCCTTAAATATTATTAACCATTAATAAAATATAAATTGGAGAGTGTAAACTTCTATTATCCATGTCTATTTTATCATAAATCTTCCGGAAAATCACATTATGAGTTGGGAAGCTGACCCATGATTCCACTCATCTAGATCATTCAATATAAATAATGCAGATATGCAATGGTCAATGTCAAAACCATAACAAGAAATTAATTGAAAAGAACGTTAAGAAAATAAAATATTATTAAACCTAGTCAACATAGTTAGAAACAAATATTAAAATAATTAAATTGAATGAAAAATTAATAAAATAATAATACAAATAGTAAAATTAATAAATAAAATAATTATTATTATTATTATTATCCATTTTTTAGGTCATGCCCAAACCAGACACCAAATTGGTCCTGTTTGAACAAACCAAAAGCAACCAAAAAATCACAATTAAAATACCATTTATAATCAATTATTAATAATCCAAAAATAACAAAACAAAAACTAACATTAAACCTAGTCAATATAGTTAGAAACACATATTAAAATAATTAAAATTGTATGAAAAATGAATAAACTAATAGTAAAATTAATAATAAAATAATAATAAAATAGTAAAAATAACACCAATAAGTTTAAACAAACAAAAAAACAAAAGTTATAGAATAAATTAATATCTCAAGATATTCCTAATTTCATGTTTGATTTTTTTCTTAAAACTCCATATGAATTTTGTTTAACAATCATCCAAAATGTGCTAATCTATATTTTCCCATAAAGATATTATATACTTTATTTCTTCTTAGATATACACTAGAAAATTGAAAATTTAGAAATTTATGTTGTTTAATAAGTCAATAGTTGTGCAATTTTATTTTATTTTGTAAGTTTAGCAGTTGCTCCCTATTTCCACCATATAAACAAGTTCCCCTTCAAACAAAACAAACTATAGTGTAGATGGAAATCCCAAAAACAAAGGTTAAAGTGGAAGAGAAATCCATTCACAATCTCAAAGGTGGGATTAAAAAACATTGTAACATTTGAATAATTCCCATAGAACACCAATAGTGTGAAATTTATGGACTTCATCTACATTCCTCCTTCAAACAATGTTCTAAAAGGATGATTCCCCTTCTTAATTCTCGCTAAAAATATCCCTTTAAATAATGTTTCTTACAAGGAAAAGGTTGCAAAGGAGTCCCCTTCTAAGATCAACCAATAGAAATAAAAAAACACTTAATGAAATTCATCTTCCATTAGGGAATTATAATAGGCATGATTTGGCCATTAATATTTAATTTATCTATTGCCAATTTACACCCCCTCAAAAGCATACTTTTCTAACTTCTCTATTGAAGTTTCTTAGGACATGGAAATATGATTTGGATGGGATATATTTTGAAATTTTCTTGATTCTTTCCATAATATCTTCCATATATTTCTCCTTTAGAGGGACCCTTTGACTAGAAGATGAAGGATTAGGAGAGAACCTCTCATAACCATAATTATGTCCAACTAATGTTCTTTGATTAACAAAAGACCTTGGTTGAGATCGTAAATCTCTGCCTTATTATTTTTCCTATGAGTAAGACCCAATGAGTACCTAAAAAAAAATTCCTCCTCAGGGAAATGGAGTAACCCTTCCCCTCCTACCTTAGGTTTTGTTTGGATGCACTATTAAAACAAAGAATCCAACCTCATTGCTAGCTCTTTCACTCTTAATTCTAACTTTATCAATCTTAGCTTTATGCTTTCATCTATTTCAGGGTTGTCCCAACCTATGTTTTGCTAAAAAATTTCTAAAACTATAAAATTTTTGAGCCAATCCCATTCCATTCGGTCTGCGGTTTGTGAAGAAGAGTTATATTTTATCTTTTGAGCTCAAAACTTAGCCCACAGTGAGATTTCATTCATTCTTGTGTTGTGAGGAGTAGTATTCATGTTACTAAACATTACATTACTCCTTGCTAACCATACTTTCCAACATATAAATTTTGGGAGAGCTTACCAATAAATTTTGAAGAGAGGTTTCCTTAAAAATATTTTAGCATATCTTTTTCTCTAGAAAGAGAAGAACCTTGAAAATTAGATGACTATTTCACTCGACCTGAGAGTGGGGAAATTACTTCCATTCAAACACTCTTCCATAATCATAGTATAAAAATATATAGGAGATGTCTAATTCTTGATGAAATCAAAAAAGGCACTGAGAGGGAATATGAATGCTTCTCTTTCCTAAATTCTCAAATGTTGGAAATTTTCTATGAGAAAGAAGCCAGTAAGAAGAGTTTACCTTCTTATTGGAATTAGCTTTCCATATTTTTTTCCCAAGTGTTGATATTTTTGGAACTCAATACTAGAGAAGTAGAGGGAATAAACCAATGCAATCCATTGTACCTAATATCCTTCATTTTATCTCCATGATATGCATGCCACGAGTTGAATATGAATCTTAAAGGCCATTATGCATACTTTGAATAAGACCCATGTTGATAAAAATTGTAGATACATTAAAAAAATGTGTTTAACATGTTTTTTAATGTATCTGCAATTTTTATCAATGTGGGTCTTCTAGAAAGTATGCATGATGGGTTCTCATTGGATGTGGAATTTAATTCCACATCAAATGACTATATACACTTGAAATTTGTGTAAACCTATAAGGAGATAAGTTAAAATACAATTTAGAAAAGTAGTTTTCTTCTTTTCCCTCAAAAATTTATAAATATTATTTTATTATTTTAACTATTATTTTATATTTTTTCTATAGGAGACCAATTTTAGGCTGAAATTTCCTCTGATGTCATAGTATCCCATTTAATTATATGGAATTTATTTGTACTTTCTTTTCCTCCTTCCAATAGAAACTTGTGAATTTATTTTGCCAAAATAGAGAGAATACTTTGTGAAGCACGAGGCATTGAGAATTGATAAAGTGGTAAAGAAAAAAGGACTACCTTGGCTAGAACAACATACCTTGCAATATTAATTCATATAGGCCCCAAGAAACAAAATTTCATTTATCTTGAAATATGTAGCAGACCTCGATTAAAATCCATGTAATAAATTTAATAAAGAAAAAAATAAGACCAAGGTCATGGGAAACGTAGTCGAAGCTAAATGTTGGGGAAAATATCAAGAAAAATATCCTAGTGGGCATCACTTATTGTTTATTATGGTTGAGGGGAAATTGGCAAAGGCCATCGAAAAGGATTTGAAAAGGAAAAAATACATTGTTTGGAATTTTATTTATGAAAATGAAGGAAAACAGGAGAAAAGGAAGGTGAAAGGTCACAGGTTGCATGTGATAACGAAATTGAAGGAAAATGGAGGGGAAATGAAGATATTATATGCATGAATACTATAAAGGATTCAAAGCATAATTTTGGGGCATTTTGTTAGTTTAATTTTAGAATTGGTTTCAGAGAGGAGAAGAAAACCAAAAGGATAAAACAAGCAAGCAAGCAAAGGAAGGACAGGGAAAACAAGGATAAAGCAAGGAAAGGTTGGATCAAGAGGATTTAGCAGGAATGGTTGTAGGTAACAGGTTGCATGTATGAATTCATAGTTCATTTTGGCATGCATGGTATCTACGTGTGTGTATTTGATTCATTTATTTTCATTAAAATGGGATTGTCCTGGTTTAAAAATGGTTTCGACCTTGCCTTTCCATTTTCGAATAGCCATGGTGTGATGGGAATCATTCTCGTTTGAGGTCTGGATTGTCGAAAGGATTCTTGGATCTCAGTGAGGTGGTATCATGAAAATGTCAAGGGTTGGGGGTGGAGATGGTTTTCTCTGAGAAGCCTCAATAGGTGGCTGCAGACACGAAAATTTCTCAAGGGTTTTTGAAGGAATTCTTAGTCATCCAAGCTTAGTTTGGTTTTGTGATCTCGAGACCGATTTAGATGAGATCACGGTACTGTGAGGGTGGAGGTGGTTTAATTTATGTATTTTTCTTTTCTATTATTCATCCATTTATCCTATGAGATCCCACATTCATGCTTGGAATGCGAAACAAGGGTGATTGGATGAAATAAAGATTTGGCTTAGCTCAATCTAAAGATGGGTGGTACATGGAAGTCCCTGACATGGTTTTTTTCTCCATATGAATGGTAATATATATTTACCCTTGTATTTAATGAGTAATTATACTATTTAATATGTGTATTTAAAGGTCATGTTATCATTTTTATTTATTTGTTTATGTGTTTGATATAAGCATGGTTTTATGAAAGATTCAAGTTATGGCTCTTATCATGTTTCTGCGTGTAAATGAATGGTTAATGAATGCATGAACTAATAGGTATTATTGCAAATATTGTGAGAATGCATTCACCCCTATTTGTGTTTCATAGGTAAGTTTGAGATCTCTATTTTCATATACGCATTCATGACCAGTAGAATTCATGTTTACCATGTGTTTAACATAATAACTGTCATGGTTAGATCCGGTTAGGTCAAATCTGTGATTAATTTTTTTGATCGAGACTTTTTATTTGTGTCATTTATCATTATGGAAAGTTGTGTCAAGTTCTGGGCAGTAGTCTAGAGACTAGCCTTGAAAAAGTGACTCAAATCCTGTGATCATAGGAACAAAAACGGGTTAAAATGACTACAGAAGCTCCCTTGTAGGAATCATGCATCTGGATGGAGGGTTACAGTTTAAATATCAAAGTGTCGTGGGAGTGTATGGGAGTTCATATTATTGAAAAGTTAAGTTAACTTAGGCTTTGGACACCTAGAAGGGTAGTTTAGCACTTGGGGTCTTGTAGCACGCAAGGAAGTTTATTTAAGTCTTCGTTCATCAACTCCATTTCCTTAACATTATCTAGGATTTTAATGATGCCATTGTATCCCTAAACTCATGTTTACCCAAGAAGGTCAGTTAAAGTGGGTAAATATGGGAGGTAGAATTACATAGTGGTATTAGAGTAGGTTGAGTTCTCATTGGGTGGTATGGTTATGGTTAGCCCATTCAACCCACACAACTAGATGCATGTTGTTAGGAATGCATTATCATGGTAATTTTTTTCATGTATGTGTTAACTCACAATCAAACTTATTCCATAATACCATTTTATTATGTTTTACCACCATCATATAACCAAGCATCCATGTCTAGGAGTTATCGGGCCACTAGAAAATTTGTTGATCAATAGTATTGTGACCAATAAAACAACACAATCTCGATGAAGGGATGTTAATTGGGAGAGATAATTTTGCATTGGGTGTCAAATTCTATATAAGGGTGATTTTCTTAGATCAACAGGTAATTTTTGGGTCATCTTGACATTTGAGAACTCTTTAGACCCAATACCTTGAAAGACAAAACTCTATGATTTGTCTCCTAAATTTTGAGTTCCCTTATAACTTGTCCTATATCTAATTCCTTCACAAAAATATTGAACATGTATGTTTTAGACTAAATATTTCCTTACAATATTTTAGCATCTAATTTTATGTGTTTCAAGAACAAATTAGACTATTTTTATAAATAAAAAATCGATAAAACTTCACATATGAATATAAATGGAATCCTTAAGCCACATTTCATGCACATTTCATATTTTGTGTGGAAAATATGAACCGGTCTTCGAATTTGTTTAAACTGTCCTGAATTTTGTAAGGTCGCCAACCACATTTACATACTTTAACTAGTTTGTCGAGGTAAACATGATTCGAGGTCTATTATGACATGACCTAACCTCCAAAGTACATTTAAGGAAATGGAGTCGACAAGCAAGAACTTTACTAACCTTCCTCACGATATACAGGACACCGAGGATCTAAAAAACCACTCCAAGTTCCCACACCCTGAGTGGGATTATGTTTTTAGTTGGCTCCATGTTGTTGTAGGCCTCGAACTACATGCACGGGCCCTTAAGGGTGTGCTTATGGCCCAAAAATTCCATTTCAGAGGTTGTGGTCCAGAATTTTGAGCCACCATTTCAGGCTAGCCTCTAGACCACTCCCTAGAACTCAATGAAACATGGCAGAATGATAAATAACATCAGTACAAAGCCATTCATGAAAAAAAAATTAAATTAATTGACCTAACGAAGCCTAACCATGACAGTAATTTTGTAAAAAATATGGTGAACATGTAATCTATAGGTCATGAATGCGTGGATGAACATAGGCGTCTAAAACTTATCCGAGAATCATACGGAAGGTCTAATTCCCTCTCATAATATTTACAATAATTGATCCTATAAATGTTTCCCCTATGAACTCATATTTTCTAAGTGATTCATATTCACTCTTATACTAAGAGCATCCACAACCCTAATGTCCTTACCCTTAATGTACCTGATCTCGAGGTCAAAATCACAAAGTGTGGCCAACCATTTATTTTACATGACACTCATATTAGGTTAGTAAAACAGGTATCTCAACCCACTTTTATCCCTCATCAACATAAACCTCCTTCCAAGAATAGAGTGCCTCCACATATTCATTGCATGAATGATCGATGCCAACTCAAGATCATGTGTCAAATAGTTCTTCTCATTCTCATTCAATTTCCTTGACTCGTGGCATACCACCTGTCCCTACTGCATCAGGAGTCCACCAAGTCCTCTATTGCAAGCATTTTCACACACCATGAAATATTTATCTGGATCTACAATATTTAGAAGTGGAGCATTTGTAAGAAATTGCTTCAACTGCTAAAAAATAGTTTCACATTCCCCTATCCATTCAAATTTCATTCCTTTCCTCTGTAATGATGTAATAGGATAGGAAATCCATGAGAAGTTCCTAATGAACCTCCTATAATAAATTTCTAATCCCATGAATGATCTTACCTCATCCACATCCCTAGGATCTTCTCACTCCATGATAGCATTGATTGTTTCCTAGTCCACTACTATGCCTTCCTTGGAAAAAACATTTCCCAAGTTGTTAGGTCCCTATAATACTAGTGTATCCCCTTATTTTTATTGTTAGTGTTTTCAATCCTAGAGATAGCCTTGAGTTGTGAAAGACCAGTTCCTAGGACATATTATACAGTAAGGAGCTTAAGATATAATTCGAGACATTTTAACAACATGGGGCTCTTTACTGCTTCAACTTTCACAAGGGGGTGTAATATAAATGGAACCAGAATATTCTTAGAGTAAACAAGATAACAGGACGCTGTAGAGGCAAGGATTGAGTCCTTAATATAGATGCATTAGAAAACTTAAAGACAACTTTCTTTAAGGAGGGCTGGGTTCTAAAATGCTTTACAGAGATTTAAAATTGAATGAATTTTGTTGCGTAGAAAGTACAGAAAGGATATTAACTACTCATGAGAGGGAATTCCATAAACATATCTGGACATGAGATGGGCTTAAAATGATAAGAATCCATACATGCCAATAGCTTTGAAAGAATAACATCTCACAGCATTTAATATAGAGGAATAATGAGTGAATTGATAAGTGAGACAGCATACCATGCCTGAGCCATATTTAAAGCACTTGACCAGCTTAATATAAGTATCAGTGGTGATAAATTTATATCGAAACAAGTGAGACACTCGCATTCCAGAACATGATATAAAAGAAGTGGAAGCAGTGAATATGAACAGTAAAACAAAATCACATAAGGAAAGGTTACACACTATAAAACGTTAAGAATAGAATCCTCACTTTAAAGTAAAACTCCTTCTCGCTGAGACCCAACGGGCTCTTTGCATTTCTATTAAGATTTCTACAAAAAGCATACAACAATTTTTTCACAGCCAAATTATTTTGAAAATCTGGAACCTGTTTTTCACTTCTGATCTTGCTTATATAGAGACCTGAGTACATGAGCGAGAAGATATTTTTGGAAAAATATCTTCCTCACATGCCAGGAATTTGTTAGAGGTCCTTATCAAAGTAACCAAAACTTATGATGAGGAATAAAGGCCTCTCATCATTTGTAGTTAGGCACTCAACCATTTTGAAGTAAAATATTAAACAACAGTCTGGTAAAAAAGTAAAATGCTGGAGTGGAGCATAAATTCCACTTGAAACTTAAAAGTAATCAACTAAAGTAAAAATTAAAAAGGCCACTAGGGCCAAATAATGAGTTGACAGTATTTCACTGATGAGAAGGGGTTGAGGTAGTCGCTGACACTGGTGGTGGAACATTTGCTGACGAGCTGGCGATCTAGCTAGCGAACTGAGTGCATCTTTGCTGGCTGTCCGCTGAAGGTTCAGGCATCGCTACGAATCCTTCCACCTTGATATAGGCCTCTATGAGGATGTTGAAACCTTCGTCGGTGGGGAGCTTGTGTTTTATTAGATGAAGGAGGATGAATTCTTAGCAGAGGGATGAAACAATTGTCTCAGCTTTTAACCGAGCAGTTTTATCTGACAAGATGTCTGTCCGGTCTCTTTCTTCTTGGAGGCGTGTTTCATATTCTGTTAACGGCCATAGCATGGAAGGAGTGGTTGGGTCCCAGCAAGATGGAAGTCCAGCTGTTGTAATCTCGGCCCAAACTGCACCGAACCAATCCATGTTTGTTGGCACCTGTTGCAGGGCTCTCGAAGCTATAACTCGGGCTGCCTCCTTGTCGATGATTTTCTGGCATTCAAAGGCCTCCATGAACCGACTTGGTATGCCATGCTTCTCCACTTCATGAAATTCAAACTCTTTCAAGAAAGAAATATAGCTTCTGGCGTGCTGGGCTCTGCTGGACAAGTTGAGGTCTGCCTCCTGAAATTTCCTGTTGAGATAAAGTACATCAGATTTGGTTTCCCCAATCATTTTCAAGAAACCCCACTATTCTGTCACTGCCGAGATTATCTCTGACCAAATTATCCTTCTCGCATCACTAAGGGTGATATTACCCTTCATGCGGTTGTTGAGGTCATTGATGCTTTTCTGCTGGTCGGCTCTTGCCTTATTTTCCTGCTCGATCTCCTTCTGCAACGTCTCTATTTTTCTGGTATTCTCAGCCAAGGAGGTTTCCAACTCGGTGATTCTCTACCTTGTGGTGGAAGCCTGCTTTTCTAGTACATCATTTGCGGCCTTTGCTGTAGTTAGCTGCTCGGACAACGAACTAGTCTCCGGTGGAGTGGTAGTTGGCACACAACTGTGCGTGTCCCAAGTCGTTTGCAGCTTCGTCAGCTTGCCCTGAAGAATAGTTATTGTCTCTGCCATTTTTTCTTTTTCCTCTTTCTCCTCCACCAGTGAATTGGCCAAGTCTGCTTTTTCTTTCTCCGTCTGTGCTAATTCAGCCGTCTGAACATGGTGGGATGCTGGTATGCTGACCTTGTTTTTCAATGACGCAACCTCCTTCTGCAATTGATCTATCACATAGCGCTGCGGGTTGGAGTCTCCAGTTTCCTTTCCTTTGATCGACTCCAAGAGGTCGCGTATTTGATTCACCTGGGTGCGAGAATTTTCCTGTTCATTTTTTAGGGTCGCCCTCACCTATTCATGTTTAGTCTCCAGCTTCTTCAATGTGATGGTGAGCCTCATTACCTCATCCTTCAACATGTCACCAACCACCTAGAACAGGTTGCATTTGTCAAGGGCTGGTACCTTGGCCATGTCAATTGCATACTCAAGCACCCTGTAACTAGTTGTACCTGCATTAGGATCCAAGATGGCCTCTGCCATAGACAATACCAGATGTTATGTGTCCACGTTCATGGAAGCTAAAACCCTGGTATGATATTTTTCAACATAACCTTCCAGCGCGTCCTTGTACTTGTCCCTGATTGCTCTGTTTTTCTGACTCCTTTCAATTACAATTGGTGAAGCATTATTTCCAATTTCCTGTGAGACCTTAGAGTAGTTAGAGGAGGTGATGCTATCTCTCAGCACTTTGAGCCCTGCTTTGCTTCCGTCCGGTTGGCTGTATGGTACAAATGGTTCAAGCAACTGTTCTTCCCCTATGATATATACCTCGCTTGAGACTGTTTTCTGCTTTTTGTAGAGGGGGGAACTTGTTCCTGAGGGTCCCACTTCTTCTTCTTGGCATCTTTTGGCTTCCCCTTCTTCCCCTGTGGTAGATGAATATGTCTCCATCTGCGAAATCAAAGGCCAAGTTTCAAGGTTAGCCCTCCACTCTATAAACGGTCTCGACTCATGTGTATAAGGAGTAGACTTGTTCCTCCTTCTTCTGTTAGAGATAATCCCCCGAGGATCATAGGCCCAAGTCTTCCCCTGTCTTAAGTCCATGCCTTGCAACAGCTTCTCAACAACAGGAAGGGTGTGTCTTGAATTTACAATAAACGGGCCAATAGTGATAGGGAGTTTCAAGATGAAGCCCTTCTTAGCGGGGACAAAGTGGAGTTGGTTAGATTTGAGAGTCTGCCGAATATACTCCAGAGCGTAAAATCATCGAGCAGGAAACACAGGCAGCTGGTAAGGGGGTGTCTCGGCTCCATCGACCCGAATTTCAGTATAATTGTCGAAAAGATACAAATCCGCAGTGCTCTGGGTTTTACTAGCTTGTAGCCAGCTCTTCATTTCAGGAAAAACCTTGGGTGAGGGAAAGTCATGGATGATAGTGTAGACAATAGGCATGAACTCATTTAGAAACCTAGAATAACCCACCCCATTTGGCAATTGGCGCACTACAAAGTTCTAGTCGAAGACTAGCCGGGGTTGAGATTTTACCTCGTATATCCTATCTAAACCTAAACCCTCAAACTTATCAGCATGCTGATATAAGAATAGGTAGAAGACCATCAAACAAAAGCAGAAGTGACTATTTTCTGAAAGCTCTTGGAACTGGGTCTGAATGTTAGCAGCCAAGAAGCCAGGGATATCCAGAACTACCCCCTTTTGATACATTAACCACAAGAAATAAACACATGCCATGGAAACTTCCCCAAAACTGCCTACACCTAGAAGACCTGCGATGAGGGCTAGGATGGGCTGCACTTCTTCTTTGAACAGACTGAATGGGAAAGGATCTACAGAAGGAAGAGAGGTAGCCTGGTTGTTGGTTATAGAGGAAATGAAGTCTTCTTACTGCTCCCATGGCAATTTAGTGAACTGGGAGGTTAAATCTATTTCATTGAAACTAGTATAGATGGCGCTGGTGGGAAAGCAGAGGGCTTGCCTGATGATGTCGAGAGAAAGAGAAAAAATCTTATTCCCCTGAGCCAAGGTAAACGTGCCTCGATGCTCATCATAGGCATCTCTGAGCCAACAAATAAAATTGACCACCGAGTAGATTGGGGGGGTAATCTGATGATATAAACCTGATACAACCACCCGATATCGATCCCTATTCTCGACATGTCACCTAAAAATCTCGGGTTTTATACTACTGATGGGAAAAGGGTATTGGGGATCATAGATTTCGGCTTGCAGGTCAATGAAGGGCTCAAAACTGGGAGGGTTTCTGGTTTCACGGGCCTGAGGAGTCTCTGGTTCGGTTTCCTTGGGTGTGCCCCTTCCCATGACTGACATACAAAAATTTTAAAAATGAAAGGAAATCAGAGGGAATATGAGGGATGGAGTACCTTTTTAGTATGAGTTTTCTCGGGAAAACAATGCGAGGATATTGACACTGACCAGGTAGACCTGGCACAAGCTCCCACTTAGTTTATACCGTAGCTGGAAGACCTGTAAATTTTACTGCAGTAAAATACGGGAGGACCGTTATCTAAGACTGAAAGTTCTGAGGTAAAAGGTAGAGAGGTGAAATAGGCAGGGTAAGTGTCGTAAGGACACTCACAGTGGAGCACGCAGTGTATAAGGATTGGGTATCAGCTGGAAACAGGTGAACATCGTGTGCCGGGTTTAATACTGGTACAGGCCTCAGTACCAGTTCACCTAGAAACTTACCTTACCTTTCTGCTGCATAAGCTATCCGGTTCTTGAAAAATATTCGTTGTAAGGCTGGTTCAATACACAACGTACAAGTCACTAGGACCCACACTTCACTCTGCCACCTCACTCTTTTCTGCGCTTTTCTTCACCACATCATCTTTACCTTGGGTCCACCCTGTGGCACGTCACCTTAATTCTGCGGGGGTGTGGGTCTCTTCCCCCCTCCACTTCTTGACCCCCGCAGAAATTCCCATATGAAGAGTTCCCTCTTGTGCGTATTGTGGACGTGGCAAGCTTTTTAATAATTTTGTTTTGTGTCCTTTGCACCATACCTTTGCCCTTTTGCTTGGTTTGGAATTTTTTTTTTTCGTGCATATGCTTCGGTTTTTAGGCACGTGACTTGTCTTACAACGTTTCTCTTCGACCAACCCTCAAATTTTTAACAATCTATCATAATATTCGATACATGGCTTCTCAAGGTTTAATTAAAAAATGACTCATGTTAAATAATGATCAACATTGGCTCCACCTGGAGATGGCACGTTCATTCTTGAGCATGTCGAGAACTTCGCAGACCACCTATTTATCTTCTATGGACACCATTCCTTAGCACCTTTAATTTTCCTCTTCATGATCCATGACGACACACACATTATTCAATCAAATGTGGAAACAGTAACTAATATACAATATGATACATCAGGCTCTCTCAGCCTGACTCAGAACTGGAAATAAGGCTTGAGAAACTGACCGTCTATAGGGGCATTGAGCAGATCTCCCTGTAAATTTTCCAACATGAAAGTATTGTTGCCTCTTTGTTTTACAATTTTAAAGGGGCCGAACCAAAGGGGGTCAAATTTACCGTGTTTCCCTTTATCTGCCCTTCGGATGTCCCATCTGAGCACTAAATCCCCTATCTGTAACTTTTTGTCCTTGGCATGTTGATCGAAAAGATCCTTCATTTTCTCCTGGTATTCAACTAACCTCTGACTCACCTGGTTCCACATTTCTTCAAGCTCCACCAGATGGTTGATTCTCCTGGTCACATCATCGGGTTCTTCCTGAATTTCTTGCATGAATCGAGCTATTGGTAATGCTAACTTTACAGGGAAAATTGCTTCCTTCCCATATACTAATTCGTACGGGGAATTCTCAGTGGCTCTCTTGCTGGTAATCCTGTTGGCCCACAAAGCGAATTTCAGTTGGGAATCCCAATTATTCTGGTTTTCATTGATAGCGTTCTTCAGTTCTCTCACCAGTGTTTTATTTGAAGACTTAGCTAGGCTGTTTCCTTGTGGGTAATAGGCTGTGGAGTGACCTAGTGCAATATTATACTGTTGACAGAAGCTGACAAACTTTGCAGATTTAAAGGCATGTGCATTATCGATCACAATCTTGGCAGGGCAGCCAAATCTGGATATGATGTTTTCTTCCATGAATTTTATTACCACAGTATCTGTTGCATTCCTAGAGGGTATAGCTTCCACCCACATTGTGAAATAATCCATGGAAGTTAGTATCCACTTATCCTGACCACTTGATGGAGGATGTATTTCGCCGATAAAATAAATTCCCCACTCCTGAAATGGTTCATCTACATGAACAGGGATCATGGGCAGAGGTGCTAGCTTCTATCTTTCAGCAAATTTTTGGCATTTCTCACAAGCTCTCACCTAGGCAAAGACATCTCCAAAAAGTTTGGGCCAGAAGAAACCATCCTTTAGGATTTTGTGAGAAGTAGCCCTCCAACTGTAACGGCCCCCACAGATTCTTTCATGAAACTCAGCCATTATACTCTCTACCTCTTCTTCTATGAGACACAAGAGCAGGATGCCTGAGGGGTCTCGCCAGTACAATCGACCATTTGCAACCACGTACTTCTGTGACCTCAACCTCAGTGTTTTGTATTTAGCTTTATCACAGCTGGGCGGGCAACTGAGTGTTATAAGGTATTCCACTATCTCCTTGTACCAGGGGTTGATAAGGTACTTCATATGTGTCTTCTGGGAAGCTATCTCTACTCCCTGTGGTTATTTTTTCCTCTAAGACTCCTCGTTTTCCATCATGGACATATTTATACCCAGAGCCTGACAATTTGATTCGAACAAGATTTTGGCTAACCCTTGTCCCTTGATTAGTTTGGTAGGGCGAATGTCTAGGTCATACTCTTGTATTTTGGCAATCCATTTCCCTCTTTTTCCTTCACTATCCCCCTGGATAAGGATATCCTTAACAGCTCTTTTGGGCACAAATGCAGTGACATGGGACTGCAAGACATACATACAAAAAGCTTTGAGGGATTTCACTAGAACATATTCCAACTTTTCCAATATGTTATATTTCAGCTCAACATCACGAAGCACCTGACTGAAAAAGGCAATAGGCTGCTCATACCCTTATTCATTTTTCTGCAACAGAACTCCGACCACTGTATGAGGTGATGCAAAGGAAAACATCATAAATGGTTTGGCATAATATGGCCCAGCTAGCACAGGGGCTTTAGCAAATGCATTTTTAATCCTGGAAAATGCCTCTCGTGATTCTTGTGACCACTTTACCTCATTGTTCTTCTTCAGCATGTCAGTTATGTGCCTAACTATATCAGCATAGTTAGGGATGAACCTCCTCAAAAATTTTATATGGCCTAGGAACACCTGAAATTCCTTTTTATTTCTAGGGAAGGAAATGCCATTTATGACTTCTACTCTCTTAGGGTATATCTTTACTCCATCTTTGGTTACAATATGCCCCAAAAGCTTGCCTTCTTCCAGTGCAAACAAAGACTTCTCTGGGTTGAGGGAGATGCCATACAATCTGCACTTATCAAAAGTTATGCGCAAGTGTTCAATGTGCTCTGCATCATATTTTGAAAACATAGTAATGTTGTCCAAATATACCACCACAAACTTATCTTCCTCTCCGACAAAAGCAATATCCATGGCCCTCTGAAAAGTGGCCCCTGCGTTAATCAACCCAAAAGGCATCTTGGCAAACATAAACGTCCCCCATGGAGTGGTGAAGGTCATATTCTTCTGATCTTCTGGTAGTACAGACACCTAATTGTACCCAGAGAATCCATCCATCATCAACATTCGAGAAGCTTCTACCACCTTCTGTAGGATGTGATGCATTTTTGGCAGTGGATAATTATCCTTTAAGGATGCTCTGTTCAGATTCCTAAAATCAACACATAGCCTTATTTCTTTTTTCTTCTTCCGTACGGGAACTAATTTTGCTACCCACTCAGAATATCTCAATGGTACAATGATTTTGGATTTCAACAATTTCTTAATTTCTTTCTCAATAGAGGGTAGCAGCAGAGGATTTATCTATCTAAGCTTCTGTTTATGTGGTTTTGCATCTCCCTTCGATGGAATTTTATGCTGCATGATGCTGATATCGAAGGTTTTTAAGTCTTGATAAGACCATGCAAACACATTTTTGTACGACTGGAATAATTTCTTGTAGAGCCGTTTATATTCCCTCGGGACCTTCTTAGACAACACGATTTTAGGGTCAGCCTTAGTGTCAAGATTCAGATCTTCTACCAGATTCTCCTCTACAACTTTGTTCAACTGCAGTGGAACATCATTCTTATTAAACAGCCTTTCTAAGGGCACTAGTCCTCAGGGAATGACATTTCCTTTCAATTGCAGGAATTTGTGGCCAGCCACCTTTTCTTCCCATTTATCTCTAGAAGTGTTTTCAGCCTCCTCTTCTTCACAAGTATCAATCTCCATGTTGGAAAATTCCCCAAATATTTCCAAGAATCTCTTCACCTGTTATTCATCTTAAAAGACTTGCCAATGTTTTATATTTTCTGGGATTGATGGCTGATAACGTACCTCGATTTCATATCTCAAGAGAGGATTCTGAGGTGGATGGAAAGTACTGGCAGCCACTTCCAGGGAGTCTGCCATCCTATTCTGCTCCCAGGGCATGAACTGGATATTGAATTCCAAGAATAAGTTCTCCACCAGATCCAAAACTTCGTTCCTATAAGCCCTTAGCCTAGGATGTTTGGCTTGGCACTGATTCTTCACTTATCTGACTACCAGTTCTGAATCTCCCAAAACCTTTAGACTTTGTATGTTCATGCTCCTGGCTGTCTGCAGCCCCAATAGAAGGGCTTCATACTCAGCCACATTATTGGTGGCTTCATACTCCTACTTGAAAGACAAAGGGACCCATTGGCCTGTAGGAGAAATCAATAATACCCCAGCCCCATTACCTTCCCTAGAGTTTTCCCCATCAAAATGAAGTGTCCAGATTTCTAATTCAGGACTCTCTATAGACTGCTCTGTCTTGATCTGGAAAAATGATGGTTCATGAGCGTACTCTTGATCTTCCTCCAGCATTAAACATGAGAAATCTCCCTCCCTGCTATAAAATGGAGAATTAACTGAGTCATCTACCTTCATAACGGTCTTGAAAAATCTGGTTTCCCAGTACAGCCTCCTCTCTTGACCACCAAATATAGGGATAGTGGCATAGGTCAGGTCCAGCTTGATTGATCCACCAATTTTAGTCCCCCAAGATCTTGACAGTAGCATGCGAAAGCGAGCTGGAATGTCAGCCACCACTATATCCATCACTACACTTTTTGCTGGGATCTGAGCCAGATTGACCACTAAGTCCTTTATCATTCCCAGGCACTTAACTCTTTTGGAGTCAAATGAGTAAAGGTCTTTATATGGGCGGGTGATCTATAGTCCTAGTTGTTCGATGACCGAGAGGGGTAAAAGGTTATGAGAGGCTCCTGAATCTAACATACAGTTATGCAGCAGTAGGTCATGTATTACTAAAGAAACATAAAATGGGTGAGTAGTAGCATCTAATTCTTCGACATGTGGGCCAAATACAACCATAGGCCTTACTTCCTGAAGGTTCAGACTGTCTGGAATCTGTATTAATTCTGGAGGGAGCATAAAGGATGTGACCTGGGACTGATATGCAGGTTGTTTTAACAATTCGATTAAGGGAACTGGGATTTTTACTTTCTCAAGTTCCTTTTGTAAACTGAAGGCAGATGAGGACCTATCTACTGACACTTCCTTTGATTCTTTATCTTCAGAGTCTTTGTTTTGGGGGATAGGTTTGACTTCTTTTAAGATTGGCTTGACACTAGGGGGTGTAGCCCCTTGTGAAGATGATGGATTTTGATCAGAAGTCTGCAAATATTGGTTAAGAGGCCTCTTACCTTTGTTTAGGGTCCTTTGAGCTGTTGCCTCTTTCTGTACAGGTGCTTCCTCTTGAGGTGTATCCTCGTCCTGATCCCGAGTGCGGGTTCTCTTCCCAGAAGATCTAAGGTCATATCTTCTATTGAACTAAGCTTGCATGAAATCGATGAAGTGCTTGTAGTAGTCATCAATCTCAGGATATTCAGTGTCTTCATTAGCTTTCCCTTCTATGTGTGCATGCACCTCCACTCTGTCACTTTCATGTAGGGGGTAATCCACTTCATCACTGTTTGAGAAAGCAAGGTATGCCTCCTCTTTCTCATAAGTGGTGTCTTCCGTAGGACCATCTACTTGTCCTTCCAAATACAGAGGATGTGGTACCTGGTCCTGCTGCTCCTTCCTTTCCCTTTGCAATATCTGCAAGGGTGGCTTCTGGTATTGAGGATTATAACCTCTGTTTGGAGCATTTTCGAAATTCTTGGAGGGTGAATTCTTGGCCTCCATTTCAAGCTTAACCAACTTACTTGAGCTATTATTAATCATCTTGTTCATCTCCTCAATCCTGTCATTAGTTGAATCTCTATCTTGGCTCGAGGTGGATACCTCTTCTTTTCCCCCTTCTTCTAGTATCTGATCAGGGCCTTCCCTTGGATTTACCGGTGGAGGAAAAAGTTTGCCTCAAGCTCCGAGTGCATCCGTCCGGGCATCATTCGGGGTGGCTAGCTTTCTTTCTCTCGCAGAGAAGCCGAACTTCGAGTCAAAAAGTCTGCCACGAAAAAACCTTGGCAACGGTTTGATGAGGCTTCATATCTGCGGAAGGCTCGGGTACAACTTGTTAAATATCTTAATAAATTCAGCCACCCCTTCATTATGTCTTTTCTTGAGTGTGTTAAACTCGGTAAGACAATGTCCATGATCTTTCTTCTCTCCCCATTTTTCCGAGAAAAGTGTCCTCCATTCCTTCCCGAGTGGTGACGAACGGTCTCCCGAGTGTCTTGAACCATTTTTCTAAGCTTCACCATCAAGGGATTGCACAAAGCAGTATTAGGACTACGTCAATATGTTCCACATTAAAATTTTTCTCACGAAAGAGCAGAAGACCTCAAGGTGTTTTTGAGCTTCGATCTCGTTTTCCCCATTGAAACGAGGGCGGGAGATATTTAGATAGTCCTATGGCATATCATTCGAACTTGGGGTAATGCCCGGGGGGTATATTTATTCAAACGAAGAAGTCTGGAACATTTGCTTATTGGAGGAGGAGGTGGAGGTAACAGAAGGGTAAATTGTGTAAGAGGAGGGGGGGGTGGAAGTGTGGTTTGAATGAAAATGGGAATGTATTGAACAACAGACTTGGGGTGATGATAAAAAAAGGCGGAGTATTAACAACAAATATTTCAATGACCTCTTTGACTTCTTCAGCCTATGGAGTGGGATGGAACAAATAACGAGTGGTATCTATTGATTCAGCCTCATCCTTAATTTGGATGTTTCCCGGAGGAAGACTATTCGAGTAATAACTCGGTTTCTCCCACGAGCAGAGTCGAACCTTGGACTTGAGCTATTTGAGAAGAGGAGGACGACAAGTCTTCTAAATAAAATTGTGGGATCTCATTATGGATGAATTGTCTTTCCCTCAAATTTCTTCTATGTAGGATTCTCTCTAGGTCACTCATTAAATATAGAGGAATAATGAGTGAATTGATAAGTGAGACGACGATACCATTCACTGAGCCATATTTAAAGCGCTTCGACCAGCTTAATATAAGTATCGAGTGGTGATAAATTTATATCAAAACAAGTGAGCCACTCGCATTCCGGAACATGATATAAAAGAAGTGGAAGCGAGCGAATATGAGCGAGTAAAAACAAAATCACATAAGGAAAGGTTACACACTATAAAACGTTAAGACCATAATCCTCACTTTAAAGTAAAACTCCTTCTCGTCGAGACCCAACGAGCTCTTCGCATTTCTATTAAGATTTCAACAAAAATCATACAACGAGTTCTTTCACGACCCAAATTCTTTTGAAAATCTAGAACCCGTTTTTTCTCTTCTAATCTTGCTTATATAGAGACCTCGGTACATGAGCGAGAAGATATTTTTTGGAAAAATATCTTCCTCGCATGCCGAGAATTTGTTAGAGGTCCTTATCAAAATAACCAAAAACTTATGATGAGGAATAAAGGCCTCTCATCATTTTCGGGTTAAGCACTCGGTCGTTTTGAAGTAAAATATTAAACAACAGATCTGGTAAAAAAGTAAAATGCTCTGGAGTGGGGCATAAATTCTACTTGAAACTTAAAAGTAATCAACTAAAGTAAAAATTAAAAAGGCCACTATGGCCGAATCATGAGTTGACATTATTTCAACGATGAGAAGGGGTTGAGGTAGTCGCTAACATCGGTGGTGGAACATTTGTTGACGAGATGGAGATCCGTCGGCGAACTAAGTGCATCTTTGCTGGTTGTCCACTGAAGGTTCGGACATCACTGCGAATCCTTCTACCTTGATATAGGCCTCCGTGAGGGACGTTGAAACCTACCTCGGTGGGGAGCTTGTGTTTTATCAGATGAAGGAGGACGAATTCTTGGTGGAGGGATGAAACAATTGTCTCGGATTTTTAACCGAGCGGTTTTATATGACAAGATGTCCGTCCGGTCTCTTTCTTCTTGGAGGCGTGTTTTATATTCGTTAAAAGCCGTAGCATGGAAGGAGTGATTGGGTCCCGAGCAATATGGAAGTCCAATTGTTGTAATCTTGCCCCCAAACGCGCATCAAACCGATCCATGTTTGTCGCCACTTTGTTGTAGGGGCTCTCGAAGCTATAACTCGGGCTTCCTCCTTGTCGATGATTTTCACGGCATTCAAAGGCCTCCATGAACCGCCTTGGTATGCCATGCTTCTCCACTTCATCGATTCCAACTCTTTCAAGAAAGAAATATAGCTTCTAGCATGCTCTGGGCTCTGCTCGGGACAAGTTGAGGTCTGCGCCTCCCGAATTTTCTTGTTGAGATAGAGTACAACAGATTTGGTTTCCCCAATCATTTTCGGGGAAACCCCCACTGTTCGTCACCGCCGAGATTATCTCCCGACCAAATTATCCTTCTCGCATCACCGAGGGTGATATTACCCTTCGAGGCGACTGTTGAGGTCATTGATGGTTTTCTCGCCGGTCGGCTCTTGCCTTCTTTTCTCGCTCGATCTCCTTTTGCAACATCTCTATTTTTTTGGTATTCTCGACCAAGGAGGTTTCCAACTCGGTGATTCTCTACCTCGCAGTGGAAGCCTGATTTTCTAGTACATCATTTGTGGCCTTTGTTGTAGTTAGTTGCTTGGACAACGAACTAGTCTCCGGTGGAGTGGTAGTTGGCACACAAATCGTGCATGTCCCAAGTCATTTGCGGCTCCATCGGCTTGCCTCCGAAGAATAGTTATTGTCTCTACCATTTTTTTCTTTTTTCCTCTTTCTCCCTCGCCGGTGAATTGGCCAAGTCTCGCTTTTTTCTTTCTCCACTGTGCCAATTCAGCCATCCGAACATGGTGGGATGCCGGTATGCTGACCTTGCATTTCAATGACGCAACCTCCTTTTTGCAATTGATCTATCACATAGTGATGCGGGTTGGAGTCTCCAGGTTCCTTTCCTTTGATCGACTCCAAGAGGCCGCGTATTTGATTTTCCTGGGGCATGGGAATTTGCTCGTTCATTTTTTAGGGTCACCCTCACCTGTTCATGCTTAGTCTCCGACTTCTTCAATGTGATGGTGAGCCTCATTACCTCATCCTTCGACATGTCACCAACCACCCGGAACAGGTTTCATTTGTCAAGGGGCTGGTACCTTGGCCATGTCAATTGCATACTCAAGCACCTCCGTAACTAGTGGTACTCGCATTAGGATCCAAGATGGCCTCCGCCATAAACAATACCATATGTTCTCGTGTCCATGTTCATGGAAGCTGAAATCCCGGTATGATATTTTTCAACATAACCTTCCAGCTGCGGCCTTGTACTTGTCCCTCGATCGCTCTGTTTTTTCGACTCCTTTCAATTACAATTGGTGAAGCATTATCTCCAATTGCTCGTGATACCTCGGAGTATTCGGAGGAGGTGATATTATCTCTCGGCACTTTGAGCGCCGCTTTGCTTCCGTCCCGGTTGGTCGTATGGTACAAATGGTTCAAGCAAACTCGTTCTTCCCCCTATGATCTCTCGCCTCGCTTGAGACCGTTTTCTCGATTTTTGCGAGAGGGCGGAACTTGTTCACGAGGGTTCCACTTCGCTTCTTGGCCTCTTTTGGCTTTCCCTTCTTCCCCCGTGGCAGATGAATCTGTCTCCATCTGCGAAATCAAAAGGCCAGGGTTTCAAGGTGAGCCCTCCACTCTATAAACGGTCTCGACTCATGTGTACAAGGAGTAGACTTGTTCCTCCTTCTTCCGTTAGAGATAATCCCCCGGGGATCATAGGCCCAAGTCATCCCCCTGTCTTAAGTCCATGACTTGCAACAACTTCTCAACAACGAGGGAAGGGTGTGTCTTAAATTTACAATAAACGGGCCAATAGTGATAGGGAGTTTCGGGATGAAGCCCTTCTTAGCGAGGGACAAAGTGGATTTGGTCAGATTTGAGAGTCTATCAAATATACTCCGTGAGCGTAAACTCATCGAGAAGGAAACACAGGGTAGGCTGGTAAGGGGGGTCTCGGCTCCATAGACCCGAATTTCGAGTATAGTTGTCGAAAAGATACCAATCCCCGGTGCTCTCGGGTTTTACTAGCTTGTAGCCGACTCTTCATTTCGGGGAAAAACCCCGGGGCGAGGGAAAGTCATGGATGATAGTGTAGACAATAGGCATGAACTCATTTAGAAACCTGGAATAACCCACCCCATTTGGTAATTGGGGGCACTTTGCAAAGTTCCGGTCGAAGACCGGTCGGGGTTGAGAGTTTACCTCGTATATCCTATCTAAACCTAAACCCTCGAACTTATTAGCATGCTAATATAAGAATAGGTAGAAGACCATCGAACAAAAAGCGGAAGTGACTAGTTTTCGAAAGCTATTGGGACTAGGTCTGAATGTTACCGACCAAGAAGCCAGGGGATATCTAGAACTACCCCCTTTTGAGACATTAACCACAAGAAATAAACACATACCATGGAAACTTCCCCCCAAACCGCCTACACCCTAGAAGACCTGCGATGAGGGCCAAGATGGGCCGCACTTCTTATTTGGAACGGACTCAACGGGAAAGGCTCTACGGAAGGAAGAGACGTAGCACGGTTCGTCGGTTATAGAGGAAATGAAGTCTTCTTGCTTCTCCCATGGCAATTTAGTGAACCTGGGAGGTTAAAGCTATTTCATTGAAACCGGTATAGATGGTGTTGGTGGGAAAGTGGAGGGCTTTCCCCTGATGATGTCGGGAGAAAGAGAAAAAATCTTATTCTCCTAAGCCGAGGTAAACGTGCCTCGACGCTCATTGTAGGCATCTCTAAGCCAGCAAATAAAGATCGACCACCAAGTAGGCGGGGGGGGTAATCGATGATATAAACCCGATACAACCACCCGATATCGATCCCTATTCTCGACATGTCGCCCTGAAAAGTCGGGTTTTATACCGCCGATGGGAAAAGGGTATTGGCGATCATAGATTTCAGCTTGCAGGGTCAATGGAGGGCTCAAACCCGGGAGGGTTTCTGGTTTCATGGGCTCGAGGAGTCTCCCCGGTTTAGTTTTCTTGGGTGTGCCCCTTCCCATGACCGACATAAAAAAAATTTTTAAAAAATGAAAGGAAAGAAGAGGGAATATGAGGGACTGGAGTACCTGGTGCGATATGAATTTGCTCGGGAAAATGACACGGGGGTACCGACGATGGACCAGGGTAGACTCGGCACTAGCTCCCACTTAGTTTATACTATAGCTGGAAGACATCGTATATTTTACTTTGCAGTAAAATATGGGAGGACCATTATCTAAGACTAAAAGTTACGAGGTAAAAAGGCAGAGAGGTGAAATAGGTAGGGTAAATGTTGTAAGGACACCGACAGTGGAGCATGTGGCATATAGGGATTGGGTGTCGCCTAGAAAACGAGGGTGAACACCGCGTGCCGGAGTTTAATACTCGGGTACGAGCCTCTGCATCCGATTCACCTAGAAACTTACCTTACCTTTCCGTCGCATAAGCCATCCGGTTCTTGAAAAATATTCGTTGTAAGGCTAGTTAAATACACAGCGTACAAGTCACTAGGGCCCGCACTTCCTCTCGCCACCTCACTCTTGCCTCGCGCTTTTCTCCGCGACATCATCTTTACCTTGGGTCCACCCCGTGGCACGTCACCTTAATTCCGCGAGGGGTGCGGGTCTCTTCCCCCTTCCGCTTCTTAACCCCTCGGGAATTCCCATATGAAGAGTTCCCTCTCGTGCGTATTGTGGACTTGGTAAGCTTTTTAATAATTTTGTTTTGTGTACTTTGCACCATACCTTTGCCCTTTTTGCTTGATTTGGAATTTTTTTTATTCATGCATATGCTTCGGTTTTTAGGCACGTGACTTGTCTTACATCATTTCTCTTCGACCAACCCTCAAATGTTTAACAATCATGTCATAATATTTGATACGAGGCTTCTCAAGGTTTAGTTAAAAAAATGACTCATGTTAAATAATGATTAATAGTTAGTGTAGCCCCATTATTGTTATTTTTGTGCCTACATAATCCCCATATTGTTACTATTGTGCCCCATAGGTGTAGGCCCATTATTGTTATTTTTTTTCCCATGTGGTCCTCATATTGTTATATTGTGACCCTTTAGACTCCTATATATAGAACATAGGTTTTTCCATTTGTATCATCCAAGAAATGTTCATTTATGTAATGTAAAGGAATTTTCCCCCTCGAAGAGGATGATTTCTAATTTTTTTTATCTATCTTTTGTTCTATTTTGTGAGTTGGTTTGTTAACATTTGGTATCGAAGCTTTGGATTCTAGGGTTTCATTGTTGTAAACGGGCATCTTGGAATTTCTTCTATAAATTTTTTTTCTATGAAGGTTCGGAAGCTTGAATATTCACCATGAGAAGCCAAAATCTCAAGGAACTTTGTGTAAAAATTTCGAGATCTTGGTTCACTATATTTTCGGGGATATGGCTTGAAGAAGTTAGGGTGTTTTCGGGCTCCCGAATTCCATCTCAAGTAATGAGCATCGAGGTAAAAGCGTCATAAATTTCATTTCAAACATCGGATTTGAATTTCGTAAAAATTGGTCGAAATTGCATGGATTGTAGTTTCTTTTGTATCATTTTCGTGGTCGAGAGGTCAAAAAAAATGACATGTGGCATGTTGTACAAGTTTTCTCTCTCGAACTATTCCATAACTAGGTCATTGTGGGATATTGGGAAAACTTTATTTTGAAGAATCCAAATCAGTGTATGACCTATGGCGTTCAAATGAAGACTCAAAGGGCTACCACAAGACTAAATTTCAGATCTTAAATATATGAAATTACTTAGTTACAACCATTTCAAGTGTGATAAAATTATATATTATAGAGAAATGGAACACATAAAAAATATGTTGAAATACACAAATAGAAAAAAAATATTAAAAAAGAGAGATACAGATATATTTCACCCAACTTGGGCTACGTCCACAAAGAAACATCTAGTACTTCCTTTCTATACACAATAATACATCTAAATAAAGAAGATAATCCTTCTTTGTGCGTATTAGTATTCATGTTATTAAACATTGCATTACTCCTTACTAACCATACTTTCCAACATATAGATTTTGGGAGAGCTTCCCAATAATTGTTTAAGAGAGGCTTCCTCAAAACAATTTTAGCATATTTCCATTCAAACCACTCTTGCATAATCACAAGTATAAAAAAGATATGTGAGATTTCTAATGCTTGATGAAATCGAACAAGACTCCAAGAGGGGGCCATGAATACCTCTCTTTCTTAAATTCTAAAATTTTGGATTTTTTCTATGAGAAAGAAGCTAATAAGAAGACTTTACCTTTTGATTGGAATTAGCTTTCCATATTTTTTTCCAAGTGTTGATCTTTTGGGAACTTAATACTAGAGAAGTAGCGGGAATAAACCAATGCATTCCATTGTACCTAATATTCTTCATATTATCTCCATGATGTGCATCCCACTAGTTTAACATGAAGCTTAAAGGCCAGGTGTTGAATATTTTTGTGGAATATTTATAAGGCCCCATCAATTCCAATTACATTCCTCATCTCAAATGGAAATATTGACTAGGGTGAATTTTCTTTGTGCACATAATAATTATCCTACAGAAGAAACTCCTAGAAATATTTAAATGGTTGTTGATCCATTATTTTATCGGTCCAAAGTTTAGATTTTTCCCCATTTACCGGCTTCAAATACAAACATGAGAAAATAAGATGGGTTGTTAATACATATAATTTATGGATTGGGGAGTACCATGTTCAGAGCTTGAATTGAATCGAGACTTCTTATTCTTCCTCCTTGAAGGTACTTTTTTCTTTGTTGGGTATGTGTTATATTCTTTCCACAACTAATCATGCGCGAGGGGGGGTGGTTAAGAGGGGGCGATAGCCCCCGGCTTGCGCTAGGTGCAACGAGGGGGGTCACACGGGGGCGACAACCCCCCCCATGTCGGGGGTCCGGGGACGGCGCCCTAGGAAATTTTTTTTTGGTCCTTAATTTCCAGTGGGCAGTCCACGCTCATGGTTCTCGTGCATGGTTTTGCACATGGTTTTGGGGTATGATGGTTTTCGACCCCTGGTATTTTTGTAGATCCATTCAAGGGAACTACGGTTATATTCTAATCTAGGGTTAATGGATTGGGGTTTATGTATGCTTCGGCATGTATATATATCTATTGTAACACTAAAAGGAATATAATGAAATATCAAGCTAGTCGTCCCGATTTGGGATCCCAGGGGAAAATCTCTCGTGTTTATCTATTTTATGTTTTATGCTCTCACTATTGTTTATTTTCTCGTTATAAGATTCGTGTGTAGATAATTTCACGTTTTAGAGTTAAAACCTACATTCTTGATAACTTCCTTCTAGTAGTTTTCCGAGTCAATTTTTTCCTTATTTATTTATTCATTAGCATAGGTTACTTAATGCCAAACACTCCATGATTTTAGGATGCTCCATAGTATCCCATTTAATTATATGGAATTTATTTGTACTTTATTTTCCTCCTTCCCATAGAAACTTGTGGATTTATTTTTTCCATAATAGAGAGAATACTTTGTGAAGCACGAGGTATTAACAATTTGTAAAGTGGTTAAGAAAAAAAGGACTACTTTGGCTAGAACAACATTCCCTACAATATTAATTCATATAAGCTCCAAGCAACAAAATTTCATTTAAATCTTGAAAGATGTAAAATACATCTATTAAAACTCCTATAATAAATTTAATAAAGAAAAAAAATAAGACCAAGGTCATGGGAAACATAGTCCAAGCTAAATGTTGGGAAAAATATCCTAGTGGGCATCACTTGTTGTTTATTATGTTTAAGGGGAAATTGGAAAAGGCAATGGAAAAGTATTTGAAAAGGAAAAAATACATTGTTTGGAATTTTATTTATGAAAATAAAGGAAACTAGGAGAAAAGGAAGGTGAAAGGTCACAGAGTTTCATGTGATAATGAAATTGGAGGAAAATAGAGGGGAAATGAAGATATTAGAGGCATGAATAATAAAAAGGATTCAAAGCATCAGTTTGGGGGCCATTTTTTTAGTTTAATTTTGGAATTTTTTTAAGAGAGGAGAATAAAACCAAAAGGAAAAATCAAGAAAGAAAGAAAAGGAAGGAAAAGGACAGCAAGGATCAAGTAAGGAAAGGTTGGATCAAGAGGATTTAGTAGGAATAATTATAAGTAAGAGGTTGCATGTATGAATCCCTAGTTGGTTTTTGCATGCATGGTATATGTGTGTGTGTATTTGATTCATTTGTTGTCACTAGAATGGGATTTTCTTGGTTTGATAATAGTTTCAACCTTTCCTTTCCATTTTTCGAATAGTCATGGTGTGACGGGATTCATTCTTGGTTGAGCTTTGGATTGTAGGAAGGATTTTTTTGATCTAGGTGAGGTGGTACAAGTAAAATACCAAGGTTTGGGGATGGAGATGGTTTTCTCTTAGAAGCCTCAAAAGGTGGTTGCAGCAGAGAAAATTTCTCAACGAGATGGTGAAGGAATTGTTAGGCATCCAAGCTTAGTTTGGTTTTGTGATCTTAAGATTGGTTTAGGTGATATCACAAAGTAATGTGAGGGTAGAGGTGGTTTAACCTATGGATTCCTTTGGTTTTTTATGCATCTATTTATCCCATGAGATCCCACATTCATGCTTGGAATGTGACACGAGGGTGACTGGATGAAATAAATATTTGGTTTACCTCAATCTATGGATGGGTGGTATGTGGAAGTCCCTCACATTGTTTTTTTTTTTCCATATGAATGATAAGATACTTTTCCCCTTATAATTCATGAGTAATTATAATTTTTAATATGTGGCTTTAATGGTCATGTTATCATTTTTATTTATTTGTTTATATGTTGATATAAGCATGGTTTTATTCAAGTTATGGCTCTTATCATGGTTTTTCTTGTAAATTATTGGTTAATGAATGCATGGCCTAATAGGTGTTATTGTAGATATTGTGAGAGGGCATTAATCCTTCTTTGTGTTTCTCGCATAATTTTCATAGCTCTATGTTCAGATATGCACTCATGACCTATATATTTCATGTTTACCATGTGTTTAACATAATAACTATCATGGTTAGACCCGGTTAGGTCAAGTTATTGATTAATTTTTGTGTTAGAGAATTTTTTCTTTGTGTCATTTATCATTATGGAAATTTGTGTCAAGTTATGGGCGAGTGGTGTACAAACTAGCCACGAAAACGTGACTCAAATCCCGTTATCATAGGAACAAAAATGGGTTAAAAATGATTGCAAAAGCTCCCTTGTAGGAATCATGCATCCTGATGGAGGGTCATAGTTGAAATCCGATAGTGTTGTGGCAGTGTATGGGTGTCCATATTAGTGAAAAGTTAAGTTAACATAGGATTTGGACATATATAAGGGTTTTTTAGCCCTTAGGGGTCTTGTAGCACGAGAGGAAGGTCATTTAAGTCTTGTTTCATCGACTTCATTTCCTTAACGTTATCTAGGATGTTGATGCATGTCATAGTATCCCTAAACTCATGTTTACCCAAGCAGAGTTGGTGAAAGTGGGTAAATATGGGAGGTGGAATTACATACTAGTATTAGAATAGGTTGAGCTCTCATTGGGTGTTGTGGTTATGGTTATCCCATTCAGCCCAGGCGGCTAGATGCATGTTGTTAGGCATGCATTCTCATGGTAATTTTTTCCATGTCCGTGTTAACTCACAACCGAAATTATTGCATAATACCATTTTATTTTATTTTTACCACCATAATATAACCAAGAATCCATGTCTAGGAGTTATCGATCCACTATAAAATGTGTTGATCAATAGTATTGTGACCATTAAAACATCCCAATATCAATGAATGGATGCTAACTGGGAGAGATAATTTTGCATTGGGGCATCGAAGTCTATATAAGGGTCCTTTTCTTAGATCAACATGTAATTTGTGTGTCATCTTGACACTTGAGAACTCTTGAGACCCAATATCTTGAAATACAAAACTCTATGATTTGTATCCTAAATTTTGAGTTTCCTTATAGCTTGTTCTATAGCTAATTTCCTCACAAAAATATTGAACATGTATGTTTTAGACTAGATATTTCATTAAAATATTTTGGCATCTAATTTTATGTGTTTCAAGAACAAAATTAGTCTATTTTTTATTAATAAAAAAAATAGATTAAACTTCACATATGCATATAAATGGAATCCCTAAGCCACATTTTCGTGCACATTTCATATTTGTTGTGGAAAAATATGAACTATTCTTCCAATTTGTTTAACTTGTCACGACTTTTTGTAACGTTGCCTCCCACATTTACCTACTTTAACTAGTATGTCAAGGTAAAAAATGAGTCGAGGGCTATTATTACATGACCCAACCTCTAAGTACATTTAAGGAAGTGGAGTCAACAAACGAGAACTTTACTAACCTTCCTCTCCGGATATACGGGACACCCGAGAGCTAAACAACCACTCCAAGTGCCCTGCACTCGAGTTGGATTACGTTTTTAGTGGACTCCATGTGGTTGTAGGCCTCCAACAACATACATGGCTATTTAAGGGTGTGGTTATGGCCCAAATATTCCATTTCAATGGCAGTGGTCTAGAATTTTGAGCCACAATTTCAGGGTAGCCTCTAGACCACTACCTAGAACTCAATAAAACTTTCCATAATGATAAATAACATAAGAACAAAACCATTCAAGAAAATTTTGATAAATAAATTAACCTAACCATCCCTAACCATGACATTCATTTCATAAAAAAATATCATGAACATGTAATATATCGGTCATGAATGCATATATGTACATAGGTGTCGGAAACTTATCTAAGAATCATAAGGAAGGTCTAATTCCCTCTCATAATAGTTGCAAGAATTTATCCTATAAATTTGTCCAATATGAACTCATAGTTTCTATGTGATTCATCTTCACTCTTCTACTAAGAGCATCCACAATCCTAATCTCCTTACCCTTAATGTACCTGATCTCGAAGTAAAAATCACTAAGTGTGGCCAACCATTTAGTTTACATGACATTCAAATTAGGTTAGTAAAACAAGTATCTCAACCCACTTTGATCCATCATCAACACAAACCTCCCTGCTAAGAAGATAGTGCCTCCACATATTCATTGCATGAATGATTGATGCTAACTCATGATCATGTGTCAAATAGTTCTTCTCATTCTCATTCGGTTTCCTTAACTCGGTAGCACACCACCTTTCCTCCCCGCATCAAGAGTCCACCAGGTCCTATCTTTCAAGCATCTTCACACACCATGAACTCTCTCGTCCGGATCTATGATATTTAGAAGTGGAAAATTTGTAAGAAATTGCTTCAATCGCTCAAAAGCTCGGTTGCACTGAGTCCCCCTATCCATTCAAATTTCATTCTTTTCCTCCGTAATGATGTGTAAAAGGAAAGAAAATCCATGAGAAGTTCCTAATGAACCTCCTGTAATAACCTGATAATCCCATGAATGATCTGACCTCATCCACATTCCTAGGATCTTCTCACTCCATGATAGCACTGATCGTTTCCAAGTCCACTACTATGCCTCCCTTAGAAACAACATGTCCCAAGTTGTTAGGTCCCTATCATACTAGTATATCCCCTTATTTTTATTGTTAGTGTAGCCCCATTATTTTTATTGTTGTGCCTACATAGTCCCCATATTTTTATTATTGTGCCCCATAGGTGTATACCCATTATTGTTATTGTTGTGCCCATGTGGTCCCCATATTGTTATATTGTGACCCCTTAAACTCCTATATATAGAACATAGGTTTTTTCCATTTGTATCATCCAATAAATTTTCATTTATGTAATGTAAAGGAATTTTCCCCCTCGAAGAGGATGATTTCTAAGTTTTTTTTCTATCTTTTCTTCTATTTTTTGAGATGGTTTCTTAACATTTGGTATCAAAGCTTTGGATTCTAGGGTTTAATTGTTGTAAACAGGACTTATTGGAATTTTCACTATAATTTTTTTTCTATGAAGGTTCGTAAGCTAAAATATTCACCATGAGAAGCCGAAATCAAGGAACTTTGTGTAAAAAATTTTAGATCTTAGTTCACTATATTTTTGGAGATATGATCCGAGGAGGTTAGGGTGTTTGTAGGCTCCCGAATTCCATCTCAAATAACCGATCGAGGTAAAAGCCTCATAAATTTCGTTTCAAACATCGTATTTGAATTCTATAAAGAGTGGTTGAGATTACATGGATCGTATTTTTATTTTGTATCATTTTCTGTGGTCGGAGGTCAAGACAAAGACACGTGGCACGTTGTACAAGTCTGCTCTACAGTACTAGTCCATAACTAGGTCATTGTGGGATATTGGGAATAACTTTATTTTGAAGAATCAAAATTGGGTATGACCTATGGAATTCGAATGAAGACTAAAAGGGCTACCATAGGACTAAATTTTAGATCCTGAAGATATGAAAATTACATAGTTACAACTGTTTCAAGTGTGATAAAATTATATATTATAGAGAAATGGAACACATAAAAATATGCTGAAATACACAAAGAATATATATATATATATATATATATATAAGAGATACAGATATATGGGTTTCAACCAACTTGGGCTACGTCCACGGAGAAAAATCTAGTACTTCCTTTCTATATGCAACAATACATATAAATAAAGAAGATAACCCTTATTTGTGGGGATTAGTATTCATGTTATTAAATATTGCATTACTCCTTACTAACCATACTTTCCAACCTATAGATTTTGGGAGAGCTTCCCAATAATTTTTTAAGAGAGGCTTCCTCAAAATTATTTTAGCATATTTTTTTCTCTAGCAATAGAAGGACCTTGAAAATTAGAGGACTATTTCACTCTACTAGAGAGTGGGGAAATTACTTCCATTTAAACCACTCTTGCATAATCACAGATATAAAAAGATATGGGATATTTCTAATGCTTGATGAAATAAAACAAGACACCGGGAGGGGCCATGAATGCCTCTCTTTATTAAATTATCAAATGCTCCTTTTTTTTCTATGAGAAAGAAGCTAGTAAGAAGAGTTTACCTTCTAATTGGAACTAGATTTCTATATTTTTTTTCCAAGTGTCTAACTTCTAAGGCTCTGTTTCTTCAATGTCCTTAGTTAAAGGGTATTTTATGGCTCACAGTTTATCACGCTTCCTTAATCGTCGCTATGTTAGCATTTTTCTTCCTTATTATCTCTTCCGACAGCCTTTGATGTTGGAAGGATCATATCCAACTCGACCACTAACTCTTCCAAAGAATTAATCCTTGAATCCTTGGCCATAGAAGAGATTTTCTCCATATTCGCTTGTGACTTTGGATGTTTGCTAAGGAAACTTGTAATTTAGACAAACTCATAGTTGTATTAGTCAATGTAGATGAAATCATTTCACCTGTCTTCTTGTGCATCTCCATTTGATCAATGGGATGGATGAATTTGATGTCAAATTCAAATGAAGTCTTCTTGTATTCTATTGCTGTCTTGGGTTGTGAAATCTATGCCTTGAGAAAGGTCATTTTCATTTTTCCTTTCTTAGAGTCAAATGATGATAGAAGTCTACTCTCATAACTAGAAGTCTGCTTCCAGAATTGATTATAGGTGTTGGTTTTCAATATTTCATTCTTCAACTTTATTTCCCTGAATGTATCAAATATGGTTTTCTCTTTCTCTCATGTGAAAACTTTACTTGTATGAATGGCTTGTTGTTGATCCCGTGAAGTCGTTGAAGTGATAGGAGAGAGTGTAGTCTCGGCCACCAACTTGTGAAGAACTAGGTGTTTCTTTGGTGATTATGATGACCTCTTGCTGCGAATCTTTACTTGGTTTAACTTTGGATTGAGATTGGCCCTCTTCACTATATATAATCTTTAATTCTTTTACGTGGAATTTTCAAAGTCGCCGAAGGTTACCCTTATTCCCTAATTCTTTTTCCTACTTTCTCTTATGGGACAGAGTCCGTGATGTAGAAGTGGAGACTAAATTCTCCTCGACCTCTTGTAGAGTGTTTTCATCCCACTCTATTTGGTTCATATACTTCTCAATTTCTGCGCCTATATATATGCATGTAAGGAGTATACTAGTTTTCTACCCATAGCTTGGAGATGGTTCCTAATGGATCATAGGACTAGGGTGAAACTAAGGTTTAATTTCATTTGATTTAGCATTATGTCTCCTTCTTCCCCTAAATCAAAGATCCACCCCCGAATAATGCCTCCACAAACAAAGACACCAAAGGGTTCACGAAAGTCTCTCGAAGAAAAAAGGCATACCGGGAGAAGTCAAACACGAACCCGGAGAAAAAGAGCTCTAGCCACAATAATTTTTTTTGAAGTTGTAGCTATACGTAATGAGGATGAGAATGAAGTCCCAAGAGACTCGTATCTACCCCCGCAGTAAAAAATCCTAGACTCCGAGAGGCCCAACAAACCAAAATCCAAATGGAATCCTTTCTGCAGCCCGAGTCCTCAACACATATTATGGAAAACTCTTAAAAAAGGAAAAGGCATAGCCCTAAAAATCAATCCCATAAGAAATGGAAGAAGAAATAGAGTATTGGCTACGGAGACTCTAGACATTATGGGGCTTGAAGATGCATGCAAGAGGAAATAATTTCTCTCAATCCCCCATTAACAAATCCATAAACTCGGAGGAAGTCCTCATCGTAGCTCAACAACTACCCTCCCTCGCATTCAAGGTGTCACTCTCCCGAACACCAAACTCATTCTAAAAGAATATTGAAAAACGAGGAAGAAGAACAGGATCTATAGCAATTGGTCATCATGGGCGGAGTGCTAGTAGAATTAGGGTGTTATCCCAAGTTAACCAGGTTCTACTCGACGTTCCCAACACCTCTCAATGAAGCTCATTTCATGGAATATCACAGGGATAAAAAACCCCTCCCTCCAAGCACGAGTTAATCAAGAAAATAATGACTAAGGAAAACCCCACAATCTTCTTTTATGCAAGAAACCAAATTCTCTAGCTCAACTTCCGGATACCATCTTCAACAGACTCTAGAAAGGCTACAACACCCTAGTCGTCAATGCATGTGGAGATTCGGGAGGCCTAGAAATTATTAGGAACACCCAATTGATCACCCTAGAGAAAAGTCGAGGGCAAATCTCTGTTTCATTCAAACCTCCTTCCACTTGATTGGAACCATTTCATGGACACCTCACAAATTTCTACTTCCCATAGTCAATGCTACAAAAAACAGTAGCTTTTATACAAAGATAGTGGATCTCAACAACCCGAAAAAATCACCCTCTCCGGGATGATTGGAGGAGACTTCAACATGATCACTACCCTTCGTGAAAAAAAATGAGGAAGGACACATCTTGACATGGAAAACACCAAATTCAAGGAATTCATCCAAGGTAATAATCTAATAAATCTACATAATTTCAATGTCATCTTCACTTGGAATAGCCAGAGAGGAGGATCCCATCAAATTGCATCAATATTGGATCACTTCCTCATCATAGAATATTTAATCCACCTAGGAGGGGAGCTAGCGACCACCATCACTCCCGACCCTCTTGTTCGGATCACTTTGGGTCGATCCAACTTCAATGGCCGCCCTCTCGTTCGGATCACCGGGCCGATCTAACTTTAATGGCAAAGACATGGTATTGCCACACCCAAACCTTTTCACTTTGAACAATTTTGGCTCAAACAACGGGGGTTTAAATAACTCATCTCGGTTTGGTGGGCTACCCCCAATATACCCTTGGGCACAAAAATGTATCAGTTCCAATAGAAGCTAAAGATGCTCAAATGGAAAATGAAACTGTGGAATCATAACACCTTTGGCTATATATTCCATGACCAAAGAGAGATGGAAACACAAATGGATAAGCTCCAAAAAAAATCATCTTAGAAGGAAAATCAATATATTCGGAAGCCATGGAAAAGATACTAACAATCGATCTTGAAGAAAGAAGAAATCCTATGGAAATAGAAATAACGGATTTGTTGGCTCAAGGAAGGTGAACAAAACAAAACAAAAATTTCACCGCTCCACAATGGAGCATAGGATGCACAATAGAATCACAGTCCTCAAGAATAAAAATATGAAGCACATGGAAAACCATGAGGACTTCACATAGGAATTTCTCAATTACTTCAACACATCCTCAAATAACCCAACACCCAGGTGACACGAGGCTATTGATAAAATCACATAGCATATTCACAAAAACTATTCAATGAGGATCACAACATGATGTTTCTCAAAGCCACAACCTTGATGGAGGTTGAACAAACAAGTTTTCCAACTAAAAGAAGGGAAAGCCCTAGGTCCCAGACATATTCACCACCAACTTCTTCCACTTTTTTCCGGGATACCATCAAAGAGGAGGTATGGGGGCATAGTGGAGGAATCGTGCAACACTCACTTCGGATTTTTTCCTCGCTCTTAATGCAACTTTCTTCACTCTCATACCAATGGAATCTAACACGGCTTCGCAAGTAAGTACGAGCCACAGCACTCTACAATGTTATTTACAAAATAATTTCCAAATTTATAGGTAATAGATTGAAGAATCTTCTTCCTATTCTCATCTCTCCGAAGAAAATAGGCTATGTTGAAGGAAGGTAGATCCTTGATGGAATTATTCTAACACATGAAGTCATCAACTCCTTAAAAACTCTCAAAAAATCTACGGCATGCTTCTCAAAATTGACCTTTCCAAGGCCTTTGACAAGCTCAACTAGAACTACATTTAACGGGTACTTCTAGCCTTTGGTTTCTGCTTCATAGTTGGGTTTGTTGGATCATGAGCCTAATATCCTCTCCTTTCTTCTTTTATCCTAGTCAATGGCATCCCTTGGCAACATTCAAACCCTCCATGGTTATAAGCCAAGGTGATCCTCACTCACCTTTTTCTCTTGTTATTATGGTCGAGGGTCTCGGGCCGCCGGACCAAGAACCTAATCCGATCTCATGACCTTAAAGACATCCCCTTACAAAAATCAACCTCCCATTTCTCATCAAAAAATTTCAGCGGATGACAACATGATCATGGGTCACCCTCCGTGCAGAAGCTCGCGCCATTAGAACCCTTCTTGACGACTTTTCTCGAAAGCCTTTGAAACCACCGTCGACCCCGAGAAATATCAAATCTTCTTCTTCAATATGTCCAATGTAACCCAATGAAATATTTCTCGCATCATCGACTTCGCCACATCCTTTCTTTCATCCAATTATTTGGGAGCTTCCTACTGAATCGGTTATTAAACACTCATCTCTCGGAGAGAGCTATTCGACAAAATGGACACTAAATTATCCACCCGGACCCACGTCTCCCTCAAAATTGTTGGACGTCCGGGATATAATCAAATTTTTTCTTCAATATCTACCCATGTTTACCCTCTTTTCCGTTCTTGCTAAACCAAAATGGGTCCTCAAAGCCATCCGCAACCTTAAAAGAACTTTTCTCTGGGGTGGATCCAAAGACAAGCACAAATGGGTGCTAGTTAGATGGAAAGAGGTATATATGCTAAAAAACTCAAGGAGGACTTGGTCTAAGAGATCTAGAGCAAAACAAAGACATCATGGTCCCTAGTGGTGGAAATGGCTCTCCTCCCCACAAAAACCGTGGGAAACCTTATGGGCGACCAAATATGCAGGAAATTGGCCCAAGGAGGAAATAATCGGATTCAATATTACTCTTGAGAATCCCAAATCGCGGAATGCGACGTACAACAAAAATATCTTATCCAAACTCATAGCTTTTGGGAACTACGCAATGGGGCTCAATCTAAGTTCCGAGAGGACTCATGGTAGCAAAATTCTAAACCTCTCCTCTGTCTTCCTTCGCCCCACCTAGAGCATGGTTTTACAGAAAAAAGAAAAAACTCGTGTCCATGGATTTTGGACTAATGATGTAACTCAAGTTTCTCAGAATTGGCTCCCTACGTATAGATGGAAAGCAAGATCGAACAATGAACAACACAAAGATATTTAGGAGGAATTAACAAAAGGAATAATCATAAATTATCAAGGGTGAGACCTACGTCATTGGGGCCATACTCCAAGTGGAAATTACTCAACCAAGGAAGCCTATCATCTTATTCAACCCTCCGAACCTCGGCCCCACAAATCAGCTTATGGAAGAAGATATGGACAACTAAGATCTAGCCCAAAGACGCTAAATTTTTTATGGTTACTACGTAAAAGACACATCTTCACATGGGAGAACCTCATAAGAGAGGATTTGTGGGTCCTTTGAGTTGTCCTCTATGCCAGTAATGACATTGAAACTATCGATCACCCTGCTAGACCTCTCGCCCCCATATCTAACACTTTCTAGGAGAAGATCGAGACCCTCCGCATAGGATACAACCGAGACCACAGAAACATCCCTAACACCATCAGCAAGTGGCAGGGATAAACCTCGCTCCATAAATCGTGTAAATCGTCTCTGTCAGCCTCATTCTAGGCCTACTCACATGGAACCTATGGAAAGAATGAAAAAAAATTATATTTAAAGGTGCATCTTTAAATCAAGAGCGAATCTGGGCCAAGATACACAACAAATTAGAAGAAACTCTTGCCTCGCACAACCGGGGGCAGGATGACTTCCCATCAACCACAGCTTGAATGCACCATCCGGAGCAAACCGGCATATGAGTATTGAACCCCCCATGGTGAATTCCCCCTTGTGCATAGGAAGGACCACCTCTTGAACATTGGAATCTACCCCCTACCGAATTTTTCAAATTCAAATTAGACGGAGCCTCCAAAGGCAACCCAGGGGAAGCCAGATTTGGGGGAATATTTATAGACTCTAGCAGCAACCCCTTACATGCCTACCACGAAAATGTGGGGTGGGATAACAAAACTCACCGAACTAGAGGGCTTATAGAGGGTATATCCATAGCCATTGAGCGTATTTTTTTCCCACTTGAAATGGAAGGAGATTCTCAACTCATCATCCAAGCTTCCACGCGCATCCTCCTTGGCTCTTCATTAATAAATGTCTTTACCATATGGAGTCTTTCCAGCTATTTCAATCATCTGGAATATCTGTTTCAGCATCAAAAAGCCATGACTTTCCACCATGTGCATAGAAAGGAAAACACCGTAGTAGAACTCCTGGCCAACAAAGGAGTGGATACCAACTTAATGCTCTACCACTCTAATTTTCATTAGATTCAAGATGAAATCCTATGCGAGTGTTGCCTCACTCTCCACCAAAAGGATCGAATTTCCCTAGATATGAGTGACACATCTAGATCATGCCGTGACAAATCCTTCCACGCTTAGGCTCATGCCACCTTGAAAATCTAGCTCTAACATGATGCAGAACCTCAAATCACCAATCATTTTTACTAGTTCTTTGCCACACCCGGCCTCTTTTCCACACATCTTATAACATGCAAACACACTTATACTTTCCCTCACTACCTCTATGCTCATGCCACATGCCTTCAAAAGGCATAGAAGCTCCTCATTCGGACATCTCATTTCTACTCTAGATTGTCCCAAGAGTCATCGATGTTATTCCCCCTTGCCATCACTCGCTACTCCATATTTCCTTTCTCACCACCATTTCCATTTCCCTCCCTACCGCATGCTCCCCCGCCACACACCCCCCTCATCGTGAATCCCCTTTTGTGCGCCCTCCTACAAAGATGCCCCTCCCTCTTTTAATCCTCCATGTTGCACCCCTCTCGTGACAACCCCCACTACATGCCTTCCCTATTGCATGCCCCTCCCCTAGTGCATCTCCCCGTTGCATACCCTTCGTAATGAGAAACCCCCGTTGTGTGCCCCTTATTGTGTATGCTCTTATTGCATGCTCCCCTGTTACGCCCTCGTTGCGCACCCCCCGACTCTAGGCTCCGGACTCCCGACCAACTATTCTTTCTCTCGCTCAACAACCTTTCCATGGCCACACACCAATGTCTAGCCCATGAGGGGCGCTTATAGACTCGCGTTCTTCGGATGCTATTACCGAGGCCAATAATAACATCTACAATCCATCAAAGGCGCCCTCATTAGGAAGTCATGAAAGGCAGAGCTACTAAAATGCTTCGACAACATGCATGGAGAGAATGTCTTGACTCCGGGAGAAGCCTAAGGGAAGGAGAGGGCCCAAAAAATCTACCATAGTGCACTCTAAGCCGCCCACACCTCGAAAAACCAAGTCACTCCCTATTCACGAGAATGCATAAGAGGAGACAGATGTTTTGGATCATGGATTTAGATGGTGTCTAGATGAAATTTTTAGATGTAGATTACCTTGCTGCTCGCATCATCCACACGGCCCCTCCAGAGCCTCCGCATGAACCCACAATGCAGGAGGAAGCCACTACAAGTGAATATGGATGCCTAATCTGAGGAGGAGGAACACGTGACAAAGGAAGATGAAGGAAACCCATGACTACTCCGTAGCAAGGTTCATCTCTATTTTTTTGTCAACTCAGGGACATACTTCGACTATTTTGTTTTCATATATGTCACCGAATATTTTGTAAAACAAGATCGTATGATGCTATTAAGGGGGTTGGCTTCCTCCCAGGAGGCGACTCCAAACCCGTTTTTATTTTGAAAACTACCAAGGCGAGGGGATTGGCTAAGTATTGCTTTCCATCTCCCGCCTCAAAGCCTATGTAAAGTTTCTTTTATGATATTAATATAGTTTAGCCTTACTTATAAAAAAAAGAAGTCAATAATTGTGCATTTTAACATAAATAAATAAAATAAAATGTATAATTTAATTAATGGACACGATGTGATTTTTTTGTTAGACAATTTTTTTAGTCATTTTTTCTTAAAATTTGGTAGATATCGGAAAAGAGTATTTTTATTGTATAATTTTTTAGCTTGGTTATCAACAAATACATCACGCGTAAAGATCTTAAATTCATCAAAATTTTTTGAAATGTTTTCTCTTATCCAATAGGAATACATGATTTTAATCACGAGAAAAAATATAAGCAATGAAAAAAGAGGAGAGTATATCTAAGAAATGGAAAGAGCGGTTTTGGTAGGTGAATGCCTTACAAAACGACCCCAACAAAACACAAAAACTACAACATATAACAACCTAGTCTAATTTATAGAGAAAATAGATTTTGATTTTTGGTTGTTTAAAATACATTTTTTAATGCATGAATGGGTTCAACATCCTAAAAAACCCTTTGCGCACTTGAATTATATATATTAATCAGATTAAACTCACACTTTTAAAAATATCTTCTAAATTTCGGTTAAAATTAACATCTTTGAAAAAATTCATTTCATCTATATTTTAGAACACACAAATCTTTTCATGAATATGAACCTAATCATTTCATAGATAGTTTCATTTAAGTTATGGAAATTAGTAGTTTTTCGAGTGCTTGATATGGTTGAGTCACTTACCATGAAATTCTAGTTCCCTCGATCTAATATTCATGCTCCTTAATCATCCTTCTTAGAGCATCCATTTCATTTTCATGTCATCTTACTATTTAGTTCAATCCTTGTATATCATCCAACTCACTGGAAATGATGGTCCATTGATCATTTTTTTCCCAATATAATAAGTAATATGTCTAATTGAATAACATTTTCTCATTTCGAACCTTTTTTTTCTTTATGTAGCTATCTATAGACACAATATGGCCAATTCTAAGGCCAAATAAATTAAAATTTGTAGGCTAAGTGTCGGAGGGGAGATGCGGCCTCACGACTTCTTAATGGTGTTAAGATCAGTCACTAACAAATAGAAAGCCTTACCCATGCTCCATAGTGCCCCAAAAAAGACAATTGATTGCAAAAAAATTCCCTTTCCAACAACAAAAACTACACTTTAGATGGAAATAAAATACCAAAGGTCGCTGACGATGAGAGATATTATTTCACAATATTAATCGGAAGGATCAAAATAATTCCACCATATAAAAAAGTGCCTCTTCAAACCAAAAAAACTATAGTGTAGACAGAAATCCCAAAAGCAAAGGTTAAAGATGAGTAAATTCTTTCACAATCTCAAAGGTGGGATTAAAAACATTCTACAATTTGAATAATTCCCATATAATTCCAATAGAATGGAATTTATGGACTTCACCTACATTCCTCCTTGAAAAAATGTTCTAAAAGGGTGATTACCCTTCTTAATTCTCACTAAAAGTATCCCTTTATATAATGTCTCTTACAAGGAAAAGGTTGCGAAGGAGTCCCCTTCTAAGATAAAAAAAAGCCTTGCTATCATCATAAACTTCTCCAATCCATTGAATATTCCTAACTTCCATAGCTCAATTCAAATATAAGGAAGAAAAAAAATTCAAGACTTAGGGGAGGGTGAGAACGTGATAAATAGAAGAAAACTCCACAATCAAGTCCCATATTCAAAATAGAGTGAAAAATTAATATATTAGAGGCATGAATAATAAAAAGGATTAAAAGCATCAATTTGGGGAATATTGTTAGTTCAATTTTGGAATTGGTTTCGTAGAGGAGAATAGAACCAAAAGGATAAAGCAAGAGAGCCAACAAAGTAAGGACAAGGACAACAAGTATCAAGCAATAAAAGGTTGGATGAAGTGGATTTAGCAAGAATAATTGTAGGTAACAGAGTTGCGTTAATGAATTCCTAGATGGTTTTTGCATTCATGGTATATGTGTGTGTGTATTTTGTTCATTTGTTGTCATTGTAATTTTATTTTCCGGGTTTGACAATCAAGTTTCAACCTTGCCTTTCCATTTTCGAATTTCCATGGTGTGATTGGATTCATTATCGATTGATTTTTTGATTGCTCGAAGCATTTTTGCATCCCTAGGGTGAGGTGGTATCATGAAAATACCAAGGGTTGGGGGGTGGAGATGGTTTTCTATGGGAAGCCTCACAGGTGGCTACGGACAAGAAATTTTCTCAAGGTATGGTGAAGGAATTCTTAGGCATCCAATCTCGCTTTGGTTTTGTGATCTCAAGAACGGTTTAGGAAAGATCACGTATACTGTGAGGGTATAGGTGGTTTAACCTCATGGATTCCTTTGGTTTTTTATGCTTCTATTTATCCCATGAGATACCACATTCATGCTTGGAATGCAACACAAAGGTGATAGGATGAAATACGATTTGGTTCAACTCAATCTATGCTCGGGTGGTACATGGAAGTCCTTGACATGGTTGGTTTTTCCATATGAATGGTAAGATATCTTTCCCCTTGTGAAAGTGGGTAATATGGGGAGGTGTAATTACATAGTGGTATTAATGTAGGTTGAGTGCTCATTGGGTGGTATGGTTATGGTTAGCCCATTCATCCTAGACGGTTAGATGCATGTTGTTAGGCATGCATTTTCATGGTAATTTTAATTTTTATCATGTCCGTGTTAACTCACAATAAAAATTATTCCCTAATACCATTTTTTTTGTTTTACCACCATAATATAACCAAGAATCCATGTCTAGGAGTTATCGTGCCACTATAAAAATTTGTTGATCAATAGTATCTGTGACTCAATAAAACATCCCAATCTCGATGAAGGGATGTCAATTAGGTAGATAATTTTTCATTGGGGCGCCAAAGTATATATAAGGGTGTTTTTTCTTAGATCGAGGTAGTTTTTGGGTCATCTTGACACTTGATAACTCTTGAGATGGAATATCTTGAAATACAAAACTCTATGATTTGTCTCCTAAATTTTTGAGTTTTCTTATAGCTTGTCCTATAGCTAATTCCTTCACAAAAATATTGAACATGTATGTTGTAGACTAAGGATTTCGTTACAATATCTTGGCATCTAATTTTATGTGTTTCAAGAGAAAAAATTAGTCTATTTTTATTAATAAAAAAATAGACAAAACTTCACCTATGCATATAAATGGAATCGTTAAGCCACATTTCATGCACATTTCATATTTGTTGGGGAAAATATGAATTAGTCTTCCAATTTGTTTAGCATGTCCCAAATTTTGTAATGTCGCTCCCACATTTACCTACTTTAACTAGTCACGTTGAGGTAAACATGAGTCGAGGGATACTATGACATGACCCAACCTCCTAAGTGACGCTTAATTAAGTGACGTTGACAAACAAGAACTTTACTAACATTTCTCGGATATATAGGATGCCCAGGAGCTAAACAACCACTCCATGTGTCGATCGCTAAGTTGGATTTTTTTTTTAGTGGATTCCATGTAGTTGTAGGGCTCCAACTAGATGCACGAGCCTTTAAGGGTGTGGTTATGTCCCAAATATTATAGTTCAAAGGTTTTGGTCTAGAATTTTGAGTCATCATTTCGTGCTAGCCTCTAGACCGGTGCCTATAACTCAATGATATTTTCCATAATGATAAATAACATTAGTACAAATCCATTCATACAAAATGTGATAAAGGAATTGACCCTAACCGAGGCCTAACCATGACATTCATTTCATAAAAAATATGGTGAACAAGTAATTTGTAGGTCATGAATCCATATATGAACATACATTTTTGGAAACTTATCTAAGAATCACAAGGAAGGTATAATTTTGTCCCATAATAGTTGCAATAACATTTGTTAGTGCATGTATTCATTAACCATTCATCAACTAATAAAAACCACGCCGGTTGGTTCGAAACGCGTCGACTTTGTTCATGATAATGTGATTTTTACCGAAAGATTTCTTGCTTAAATTAATAAAAACATATCAAGAGCCATAATTAGAGGCATGTATGAAACCATACTTATGACCAACATATAAACTGAATGATAACAATGATAGAAACACCATCAAAGCCACATAATAAAAAGTATAATTAATCATAGAATACAATCTAAATAGAGATCTTATTAACATATGCAAAATTCAACCAAGTTAGGGACTTCCATGTACCACCCGAGCCATAGATTGAGTCTGAGCCAAATATTTCTTTCATCCAATCACCTCCATGCCATATTCCAAGCATGTATGCGGAACGCAATACATAACAACAAAGGATTCCCCTAAGATTAAACCACCTCCACCCTCATTCTCCTACGATATTTCCAAAAATGATCATTAGATCAACTAAACAAACCAAAACATAAACAACCACGACTTCCCAAAGATTAACCCAACTCCACCCCAAGGCTACCGCGATTTCGCCAAACAGCTCAAGAGATCATTAAGCCCCAAACAAGCTTGGATGACTCATAATTTCCTCACCATTACCTTGAGGAATTTTCCGTCACCACCCACCTATTGAGGTATTCCCGCAGACTAAACTGCCTACGACCCCAACACTTCGGAATGTTTCCGAGACAAATTTCTCACTTGGTTCCAAAAACATATCGAAATCTAGAGTCGCTACCTTGTAGGAATCATGCATCCGACTCGGGACGATTACAATCAAATTCCATAGTTTTGGGCGCAAGGTATGGGAGTCCATATTAGTGAAAAGTTAAGTTAACTTATGGTTTGGAAACCAACAAGGGTGTTTTAGCCCTTGGGGGTCATGTAGCACCCGAGGGAAGGTTATTTAAGTCTTGGTTCATCGATTCTATTTCCTTAACATTATCTAGGAGGTTGACGCATGTCATAGTATCGCTAAACTCATGTTTACCCAAGCAGAGCCGGTGAAAGTGGGTACATATGGGAGGTGGAATTACATAGTAACATTAATGTAGGTTGAGCACTCATTGGGTGGTATGGTTATGGTTAGTCATTCATCCTAGACATTTAGATGCATGTTGTTAGGCATGCATTTTCATGGTAATTATTTTCAAGGTAATTTTAATTTTTATCATGTCCGTGTTAACTCACAATAAAAATTATTCCCTAATACCATTTTTTTGTTTTACCACCATAATATAACCAAGAATCCATGTCTAAGAGTTATCGGGTCAATATAAAATTTGTTGATCAATAGTATTGTGACCAATAAAACATCCCAATCTTGATGAAGGGATGTCAATTAGGTAGATAATTTTTCATTGGGGCACCAAAGTATATATAAGGGTGTTTTTCTTATATCAATAGGTAGTTTTTGGGTCATCTTCGACACTTGATAACTCTTGAGATGTAATATCTTTAAAGACAAAACTATATGATTTGTCTCCTAAATTTTCGCTTCTTATAGCTTGTCCTATAGCTAATTCCTTCACAAAAATATTGAACATGTATGTTGTAGACTAACGATTTCGTTACAATATCTTGGCATCTAATTTTATGTGTTTCAAGAACAAATTAGTCTATTTTTATTAATAAAAAAATAGACAAAACTTCACCTATGCATATAAATGGAATCCTTAAGCCACATTTCATGCACATTTCATATTTGTTGTGGAAAATATGAATTAATATTTCAATTTGTTTAGCATGTCCTAAATTTTGTAATGACGCCTCCCACATTTACCTGCTTTAACTATTTTTTTGACGTAAACATGATTCGAGGGCTATTGACATGACCCAACCTCCTAAGTACAGTTAATTAAGTGGAGTCGACAAATAAGAAATTTAGTAACCTTCCTTTAATATATAAGACACGATGAGCTAAACAACCACTCCATGTGTCGATCGCTAAGTTGGATTTATTTTTTAGTGGATTCCATGCTATTGTAGGCCTCCAAACCGGATGCACGAGCCTTTAAGGGTGTGGTTATGGCCCAAATATTCTAGTTCGAGAGGTTTTGGTCTAGAATTTTGAATCATAATTTCAGGATAGCTCTATACCATTGCCTATAACTCAATGATATTTTTTCAAAATGATAAATAACATTAGTATAAAGCCATTCATACAAAACATGATAAAGGAATTGACCTAACCAGGCCTAACCATGACATTCATTTCGTAAAACATATGGTGAACATGTTATCTATAGGTCATGAATCCATATATGAACATATGTGTCTGAAACTTATCTAAGAATCACAAGGAAGTTATAATTACCTCTCATAATAGTTGCAATAACATTTTTTAGTGCATGTATTCATTGACCATTCATCAACTAATAAAAACATTTCAAGGGCCATATTTAGAGCCTATTATGAAACCATGATTATGAACAACATATAACGTAATGATAAAAAATGATAGAAAAACCATCAAAGCCGCATAATAACAAGTATAATTACTCATAGAATACAATCTAAATAGAGCTCTTTATTAACATCCGCAAAATTCAACCAAGTTTGGGACTTCCATGTACCACCCGACCATAGATTGAGTCGAGCCAAATATTTCTTTCGACCAATCACCTTCATGACATATTGCAAGCATGTATGTGGGACTCAATACACAACAACCAAGGATTTCATCGAATATTAAACCACCTCCACCCTCATTCGCCCAGCGATCTTTCCAAAAACGATCAATAGATCAACTAAATAAACCAAAACATAAACAACCATGGCTTCTCGCAGATTAAACTCGCTCCACCCTCAAGCTACTACAATTTCACGAAAAACCATTCAAGAGATCAATAAGCCCAAAAAAGCTTAGATGACTCATAATTTCCTTGACATTACCTTGAGGAATTTTCCTATCACCACCCACCCATCGAGGGATTCCCAGAGACTAAAACCGCCTACACCCCTCAACCCTTGGGAATTTTTTTTGAGACAACCTCACTCGGTTCCAAAACCATCTTGAAAGCCAAATATCAAACAAATAAAAGAATCCCATCACGCCATGGTTATCCACAAATGGAAAGGAAATACCTGAAACCAGCTCGTTAGACCTACCAAAACCCATTATAATGACAGCAAGAGAACCAAATACATAAATTCATGTATCATGCTTTCAAAAAACTAGCTAGGAAGTCACACATCCAACATCTTAGCTACAAGTATTCCTACTAAAGCGACTTGATCCAACGTTTTTGTGCTTGTCCTCTTTCTCTCCTTGACCTTCCTTTTCCTTCATCTTCCTTCCTTTTCCTTCCTTGTCTTTCCTTTACTTTCTTTTTCTAGAGTTATCCAAGAATGATATAAGTGTGATATAGTATGAGAGAATAGAGAGAGCTCCAAAAAATAAACTAAGAAAAAGCTATGAATTTATCCTCATAAGCCTTTTTTATTATTGAGGCCTATATTTTCTTCAATTTCATCTAGTTTTCCCTTTAATTTTCCTCTCATGCGGACTTGTGACCTTACATCTCCCTTTTTTCCTATTTTCCATTATTTTCATAAATAAATTGCAAATTCTTGCCTATTTTCCTTTCCAAATACTTTTCCAATGCCTTTGACAATTTACTTAGCCATAATAAACAACAAGTGATACCCACCGGGATTTCTTTCCAACATTCATATTGGAATCCCATGACCTTGGTCTTATTATTTTTTCCTTTATTAACTTTTTTTACATGAAATTTTGACCCGGGGATGTTATAGAGCCCTCCCACTTAGAGGACCACTGTCCTCGGTGTTTTATGACACCTATGAATAGAAAAATTCTTAAAACAAAACATATTTATTATGGGGCTTTATAAATTAACTCAATGCAATATTTACAATGAAGATCCTCGCTGATAATCAAAACCAACATGACAAGCATATTTCCTATTGGAGCTTGAGTAACATATCCCATTAGTATTCACAATAACAACGATAGATAAATATTTACATATACCAAAAACTCTTATGTAAAAATGTAAAATAATGAAGGATACATAGCCCGCATATGATCATACATCTCCAATGTAGCTTCATTGGGCCCAAATTCATTCCAATCCACTTTCACTTGCTCAATTTCTTAGTTCCGGATCATGATTTTTTTTCCGCCACAATATGCACTAAGGTTTCAACTAGAATTTTTCCTCGAGCTCCACCTAAAATACAAACTAGTAAATCACATGATCAACATATTTCACATATCTTTTAAGTAATGAAACATGGAAAACATCACGAGACTTTCATTTTTTGAGGCAAGTGCAAGTCCGTAGGTCATTGGTTTAATCCTCTAAAGTATATTAAAAGGCCCTGAAATACCGAGGTACCAACTTGGAACATGACCCAATCCTTAAGGAGCTATTCTTCTGCTTTGATGCACAAGTAGACATGCTCCCCGACTTGCAAATACTTAAATGCCTCTATGTTGGTATGCATAGCTCTTATTATTGTCTTGTGATACCTTTATATTCTTATTGATAACTTACATTTCCTAATCCATATATTCCAACATGTTTGGTCATATCAATACCATATTTACTAAATCACTCCAACTAATAGAGTATTACAACTCCACCCATAAAGTCCCTCATACAAACTCATCTCGTTGACTCTTGATACACATTTTTTTAAGCAAACTCAATCGATGGAATATACTCCTCCCAACTCCTCTATAGGTGTGCAACATACATTCTCAACATTTCCTCTAGAATCATAAAGATAGGCTTTGTGTGTCCTTTGAGGTGTCCTATATGCCGAATGAAATTGAAAATTTCGATCACATCGCTAAACCTCTACCCCATATCTAACACTTTCTCGGGACAGATCGAGACCCTATGCGTAAGATCCAACCAAGACCGGGGGAAACATCACCAATACCATCATCATGTGGCAGATAACCCCTACACTATAAATATCCTAAATAGTCTCTCGCAGACTCATTCCGATCCTACTCACTTGGAAACTCCGGAAAGAACAAAACAACATGATATTTAAATATGTAGCTTTAAATCAAGAGCAAATATAGGTCAAGCTACACAAAAACTTAGAAGAAACTCTTGCCTTGGCACACTGGGGAAGGATGAATTCTCGACAACCACAATTGAATGCACCATCCGGAACAATTGGCATATGAGTATTGAACCCCTCCCGGTAAATTCCCCCTTGCACATAGGAAGGATCACCTCTATTGAACATTAGAATCCAACCCCTACTAGATTTTTCAAATGCAACTTTGATGGAGCCTCGAGGGAAACCCGTGGGAAGCCAGATTTGGGGGCATATTTAGAGACCCTAGTGACAACCCCTTACACGCCTACTATGGAAACCTCGGGGTTGAGATAGCAGCAACTCCATGGAAATAGAGGGGCTTATCTAGGGTATCTTCATAGCCATTAAGCTTAATCTTTTCCCACTAGAAATGGAAGAAGATTCTTAAATCTTCATCCAAGATTCCACTCACATCCTCCTTGCTCTTAATCCATAAAGGTCTCCACCGTATGGAGGCTTGCCAACCGCCTCAATCATCTAGAACATCTATTGCAAACGATCACAAGGCCATGAGTTTCCACCAAGGTGCGTAGAAAGGAAAACATTGTAGCATACCTCCTGGCTAACAAAGGAGTGGATAACAACTTAACGCTCTACCACTCTAGTTTTTGTTAGATTCAAGAAAAAATCTTACACAATAGTTGCCTCACTCTCCACCAAAAGGATCGAATTTCCCCGGATGCGAGTGACACATCTAGATTATGTGAGGAAAAATACTCCCATTCTTAGGTTGACGCTGCCTTGCATCTCCAGCCTCTAACATGATGCAAAACCTAAAATCACCAATCATTTTTACTAGCGCTCGCCATACCCGCCCTCTTGCCACACTTCGTATCACATACGTGCACACTTGATCGTCCCTCACTCGCTTTGTATGCTCATTCCACATGCCTTCAAAAGGCATAGAATTTCCTAATTCATCCATCTCATTGTTGCTCCGGACGATCCCGAGAGTCATCTTGTTATTCCCCCCGCCATCACACTACTACCGGAGCTTGCCTTGCGCACCACCACTCGCCATTTCCCTCCTCGCTACATGCCCCCCCGCCATGCAGCCCCTACCGTGAGTCCCCTACCGCGTGCCCCCCTATGGCGTTCTCACCCTATGATCCTCCTTGTTACACATCCTTTGCCGTGAGCACCCCCCGTTATGCGCCTCCTTCCGCTTTTCCCTCCCCCATTGCATCTTTGTGTCGTACACCTCTCGCGGTGAGCACCCCTACTACACACCCCCCGTTTCACACCCTCTTGTCACACGTCCCCCTCGCTTCATTCCTCCGCTATGCACCCCCTATTGCACGCTCTCTTCTCAACAACCTCTCCATGGCCTCGTGCCAACGTCGAAAATCCCATTAGGGGAAGCTGCACGAGACGCGTTTCCCGGGCGCTATTACCGAGTTCAATACTAGTGTCTAGAATCCATCGAAGGCTCCTCATCAAGAATTCATGAAAGGAAGGCTACTCAAACCCTTGACAGCACCTAGGGAGAGAATTTCTTGACTTCGCGAGAAGCCTACAGGGCGAGGAGGCCCCGTAAAATATACCATAGTGCACTGCGAGCCGCCCATACCTTGGAAAACCAAGCCGCTCCTGTTCATGAACCTACGGAGGAGGAGACGGACATTTGGATCATGGATTCAAATGGCATCTAGAACAGAGCTTTAGATGAAGAGTACCATGTTTCTCCCATCATATACACCACTCCAAATCCTTTTTCATTTTCCCACGGCACGAGGAGGAAGCCACTACAAGTGAATATGGATTCCTAATTGAGGATGAGGAACACACAAATGCACAAAGATGAAGGAACCCCATGACTGATCTATAAGAAGGTTCATTTATGTTTTTTTGTCCAACTCAGACATACTTTAGCTATTTTTTTTTCATATGTGTCACTAAATATTTTGTAAACCAAGACTATGTGACACTATTAACGGGTTGGTTCCCTCCCGTGGAGGCTGACTCCAAACCTTTTTGTTTATTTTGAAAAATACTAAGGCAGGGATTGGCTAAGTAATTCTTTTCATCTCTACCCAAATCCTCTGTAAAGTTTCTTTTATGATTTTAATATATTTTAAAATTATAAAAAAAATAATTCAATAATTGTGCATTTTAAAATAAATAAAAAAAATAAAATGTATAATTTAATTAATGGACATAGTGGTTTTTTTGTTAGACAATTTTTTTAGTCATTTTTGCTTAAAATTTGGGAGATTTTATTTTCTTATCAGAAATATTATTTGTTTTGTATAATTGTGAGCTTGGAAATCAACAAATACATCAAGCATATAAATCTAAAATTCATCAAAAAATTTCAAATGTCTTCTCTTATCCAATAGGAATACATGATTTCCTCACAAGAAAAAATATAAGAAATGAAAAGAGGAGAGTATATCTAAGTAATGAAAGAGGGGTTTTGGTAGGTGAATTCCTTATAAAACTACCCCAACAAAACACAAAAACTACAACATATAACAACCTAGTCTAATTTATAGACAATATAGATTTTGATTTTTGATTGTTTAAAGTACATTTTAATGCATGAGACGGGTTCAACATCCTAAAAAACCCTTCGCACACTTGAATTGTATAGATTAATCAACATAAACTCACACTTTTAAAAAATCTATTCTAAATTTCGATTAAAATTAACAAAACAATGCTTTGAAAAAAGTCATTTCATCTATTTTTTAGAACACACAAATCTTTCATGAATATGAACCTACTCATTTCATAGATAGGTTCATTTAAGTTTGGGAAATTATTAGTTTTTGGAGTGCTTGAGCTGGTTGAGTCACTTACCATAAAATTCAAGTTCTTGATCTAATATTCAAGCTCCTCAATCATCCTTCTTAGAGCATCCATTTCGTCTTCATGTCGGCTTACTATTTAGTTCAATCCTTGAATATCATCCAACTCACTCGAAATAACCGTCCATTGATCATTTTTTCCCAATATAATATTTAAGATGTCCAATTGAATAACATTTTCTCACTAATAAACCTCGAGTTAAAAGGATTTTGTATTTGCAACCCTTTTTTGCTTTATGTAGCTATCCAACGATACACAATTTAGCCAATTCTAAGGCCAAAGAAATTACAATTTTTTAGGCTAAGTGTTAGAGGGGAGAGGCATCCTCAAACCTTCTCAATGGTTTCAAGATCACTCTGACGTACAAATAGAAAAACCTTACACATGCTCCATGGTCCCCCACAAAAGACAATTGATTGTGAAAAAATGCCCCTTCCAACAACAAAAACTACACCTTAGATGAAAATACAAAAAACAAAGGTCACAACAGATAAAGATATTCTTTCACAATCTTACTGGAAGGATCAAAAAAGAATTCCACAATATAAACATGTTCCCCTTCAAACCAAACAAACTATAGTGTATATGGAAATACCGAAAAAAAACGTTAAAGTGGTAAAGAAATTCTTTCACAATATCAAAGGTGGGATTAAAAAAATTCTACCATTTGAATAATTCCCCATAGAATGTCAATAGAATTAAATTTATGGACTTCACCTACATTCCTCCTTGAAACGATCTTCTAAAAAGGGTGATTACCCTTCTTAATTACCACTAAAAATATCCCTAATGTCTCTTACAAGGAAAAGTTTGCAAAGGAGTCCCCTTCTAAGATAAAAAATACCTTACTATCATCATAAATTTTCCAATCCATTGAATATGCCTAACTTCCATAGCTCTATTTAAATATAAGGAAGAAAAAAAATGCAAGACTTAGGGGAGGGTGGCAACGTGATAAACATAAGAAAGCTTCATAATCAATTCCCATATTCAATGGGGTCATTTAAACCATAGAACTTCAAAAATTGCTCCCTCCTAAATCATAGTGACAAAACGATGTGTTTGTATCTCATAAGGTTAGGTACATTATTCTTTGAATGCACATCACCTTCATTTCCATGATTTGTAAAATATTTAGTGAGATTCCAGTGCGTCTTGTCTACATCCACATATGTCCTTAGGGTTCCCATAAAGTCACATGGGCCCCCAGCTTTTCCATTTTTTTTATTTTCCTATATCAACCAATTTAACTAAAAAAATATTAATGAAATTCATCTTCCATTAGGGAATTATAGTAGGCCTTATTTGGCCATTAATATTTAATTCATCTATCTCCAATTCACACCACTCAAAATCATACTTTTATACTTCTCTATTGAAGTCGCTTAGGACATGGAAATATTCTTTAAGTGGGATATATTTTGCAATTTTTTAATTCTTTCCATGATATTTTCCATAGATTTCTCCTTTAGAGGGAGAGTTCGACTAGATGATGAAGGATTAGGAGAGAATATCGCATAACCATAACTATGTCCACCTGATGTTCTTTGGCTAACAAAAGTACCTCGTTGAGACCTGTATAACTCAGATTTATTATTTTTCATATGAGTAAGACCCCATGAGTACCTAAACACTTTTTACTCCTCAAGGTCATGGAGTAGCCCTTCCCGTCCTACCACCACTAGGTTTTGTTTGGATGTGGTATAAAAATAAATAATCCAACCTTGTTGCTAGCTATTTCATTCTTAATTCTACCTTTGTCAATCTTAGATTTATTATTTCATATGTTTCGGGGTTGTTCCATCCTATTTTTTTGGAAAAAAATTTCCTAAAATATAATCTTTTTTGAGCCAATCGCATTCCATATGGTCCACGATTTGTGAAGAAGAGTTCTAGTTTATCTTTTCAACTTTCAAACTTAGCCCAATATGAGATTTATTTCATTCTTTTGTTTTGGGGAGTATTATTAATGTTATTAAATATTGCATTACTCCTTTCTAACCATAATTTACAACATATAAATTTTGGGAGAGCTTTCCCTAATAATTTTCTTAAGAGAGGCTTCTCAAAAAGCTTTCGACATATTTTTTTCTCTAACAATAGAAGAACATTTAAAATTAGACGACTATTTCACTCTACTCGGAGAGTGAGGAAATTAATTCCATCCAAAACCACTCTTGCATAATCACAATCTAAAAATATATGGGATATGGCTAATGCTTGATGAAATCAAACAAGACACGAGAGAGGGGCCATGAATGCCTCTCTTTCTTAAATTCTCAAATTTTGGAATTTTTCTATGAGAAAGAAGCCAGGTAAGAAGATTTTACCTTCTCATTGGAATTAGATTTCCATATTTTTTTCCAAGTTTTTATCTTTGTGGGAACTTAATACTTGAGAAGTAGAGGGAATAAACCAATGCATTCCATTGTACATAATATGCTTCATATGATCTCCATGGCGTGCATCCCACGAGTTGAATGTGAAGCTTAAAGGCTAAGTGTTGAAGAATTTGTGGAATATTTATAAGGTCCCTTAAATTCAAATTACCTTCCTCATCTCAAATGGAAATATTGACTAGGGTTAATTTTCTTTGTGCACTAATAATTATCCTACACGAAGAAACTCTTGGAAATATTCCAATGGTTGTTGATCCATTATTTTGTGAGTCTCACAAGTTTAGATTTTCCCCATTTTATGGCTTCAAATAGAGACACGAGCAAATGAGATGGGTTTTTAATACATATAATTTCTAGATTGGGGAGTACTCATGTTCAGCATTGAATTGAATCAATACATCTTATTATTCCTCCTTGAAGGTACTTTTTGCTTGATAACTCGCCTTCTACCGGTTTTCTAGCATTTTTTTTCTTTAAAATTTGGTAGGGTTTTTTTTCATCGTAAACAATATTTGTATTGTATAATTTTTGAGTTTAGTTATCAACAAATACATCAAATGTTATGAAACCAACTCCAAAAATAGAAGAAAAGAGAGGTCAACGCCTTAGAATTCAACCAATTCGAGGGGGAAACCTCCTTTACATTACATAAATGAACAATTCTAGGATGATACAAATTACAAAACCTCCTTTCTATATACGAGAATCCATGGGGTCATAATATAGTCCTATCCGACCTAACAATAATAATGTAAAGGAACAATAATAAAAAATGTGGGCACTACAGGGGTACAACAATAACAATAAGGGGGCTACACTAACAAAAAATAAGGGACTATCATCGGTAATATAGGGACCTAACATACCGTTCTTCTTCAAACAAGTGTTTTTCCTCAACGCTCGATGATTTCTTGATGCTTCGTATAAAATTCTCATCCTCCCATGTTGAATCTTTCAACGGGTAAGTTCTTCCACTTGCTCGAGATACTGCTGAAATTGATCGATTTTGTAGCTGTCAAATTATTTTTTTGTAGATCGCTTCAAAACTTCTTTTCACTCGCGATTTTTATCTTCCTATTGTTTGATTCGATTATGCACCAAAGTTAGGTTATCCTTTGGGAGTTGGAGAACTTGGTCTTGATTCTCGATGTGATCTTCCACTACTTTATCATCCATATTAGCTTTCATTTGATCCTTCAAACCATCCAAATTAACCTCCATTTTCTATCTTTTAAACCATCTATGTTATCTTTGATTTCTCTTTGTAAGATCGAAAATTTGTTGCATTTGGTACCGTAATTTTTGATATATCATACTACAATTCTTCTTCTTCATGAGCCATAGTATAGCCTTTTTAGGGCTTAATGGGTGTGGAAATATTTTTAGGGAGCATTTTAGAACCCAATAATGATATATAAGCTTCAATATGCCCTTGGAATTACTTCAAACTGATTTTTCAAACAAGACTTATGCAATTTGAAAAAAAATTCACACCTTTTTTTCTTGCTTTTTGAGGAGCTCGATATTGGAACTAAATTATATCTATGATTTTGGATATTTAATATATGAAATTCGGTCTTTTAGCAGCCCTATGAATATTTTTTTTAATTCCACAAGTTTGACATGATTTGGATTCATCTTGAGACAAATCTATGCCCAATCTTCCACAATGACCTAATTTTGGACTAGTTCAAGAGAGAGAACTTATACGATGTACCACGCATAAATTTTTCCTCCTCCAGCTCTGAAATTCATACAAAAGAGACTACAGTTTGCGTAATTTCTACCACTTTTTTATATAATTCCAATCTAATGCTCGCAGAGGGAGTTATGACGATTTTCCCACAGCCACCTCTTTTAGATGAAATTTGGGAGCCCTGCAAAAAACCCTAACTTCCATATATCATAGCTTCGAAAAAAATTGAACCAAGATCTGAAATTTTTTACATGAAGTTCCTTAGGATTTTGGATTCTCATGGTAAAAATTTCAGCTACTAAACCTTCACAGATGTTATAGCGAAAATTCCACGATGACCTGTTTGGAGCAAATGAAACCCCTAGAATCCAAAACTCGATACAAAATGTTATGAAACCAACTCCGAAGTAGAAGAAGAGAGAGATCAACACCTTATAATTAAGCCACTTCGAGGGGGAAACCTCCTTTACATTACATAAATGAACAATATAAGGGGAAACCTCCTTTCATGGGGTCACAATATAATCCTAGCCGACCTACCAATAATAATGTAAGGGAACAATAATAACAATATGGGGGCTACGGTGGGTACAACAATATAATAAGGGGGCTACACTAACAACAATAAGGGACTACACTAGTAATATAGAGACCTAACATCAAGCATTAAAGAGCTTAAATTCATATTGATTCTTTTCCGTGATATTTTTTATATATTTCTCCTCTAGATGGAGCCTTTGACTAGAGGATGAAGGATTAGATAGAATCTCCCATAACCATAATTATTTCCACCTAATGTTCTATGGCTAACAAAATTCTAGTTGAGACCGTATAAATTTGATTTATTATTTGTCATATGATAAGACCCCATGAGTACCTAAACACTTTTTTTCTCCTCGTGGCACATGGAGTATCCCTTTCCCTCCTACCACGCCTAGGTTTTGTTTGGATGTGCAATATAAAAATAAATAATCCAAACTTATTGCTAGCTACTTCACTCTCAATTCTACCTTTATAAATCTTAGTTTTATGATCTCATCCGTTTCAAGGTTGATCCATCCTATGTTTTGGGAAAAAAAATTCCAAAACTATAAACCTTTACGAGCCAATCCCATTCCATTAGGGTTGTGGCTTGTAAAGAAGAGTTCTAGTTTATATTTTGAGCTCAAAACTTAGCCCACAATGAGATTTATTTCATTATTGTGTTGTGGGGGAGTAGTATTCATGCTATTAAATATTGCATTATTCCTTGCTAACCACACTTCCCAACATATAGATTTTGGGAGAGCTTCGTAATAAATTATGAAGAGAGGTTTCCTCAAAAGATTTTTAGCGCATTTTTTTCTCTAGCAAGAGAATAACATTGAAAATTTGACGACTATTTGACTCTCATCGGAGAGTGTGGAAATTACTTCCATCCAAAACACTCTTTCATAATAATAATCCAAAAGGATATGGGAGATATCTAATGATTTATGAAATAAAAAAAACACGAGAGAGGGGCCATAGAATGCCTCTCTTTCTTAAATTCTCAGTCTGCTTTGAATTTTTTCTATGAGAAAGAAGCTACTAAGAAGAGTTTACCTTTTAATTGGAATTATCTTTCTATATTTTTTTCCATGTGTTTACCTTTTGGGGGAACTCAATACTAAGAGAAGTAGAGGGAATAAACCAATGTATTCCATTGTACTCTAATATGCTTCATATGATCTCCATGATGTGGATGCCACAATTTGAACATGAAGCTTAAAGGCCAAGTGTCGAAGATTTTGTGGAATATTTATAAGGTCCCATCAATCCCAATTACCTTTCCTCATCTCAAATGGAAATATTGACTAGGGTGAATTTTCTTTGTGCACATAAGAATTATCTTACATGAAAAAAAATCTTGCAAATATTCTAATGATTTTTATCCATTATTTTATGACTCCACAAGTTTAGATTTTACCCATTTATCGGCTTCAAATAGCTAGACATGAGAAAATGAAATGGGTTGTTAATACATATAATTTATGGATTGGGGTGTACCATGTTTAGGCTTTTAATTGAATCGATACTTCTTATTCTTTTTCTCCTGAAGGTACTTTTTATTTATAGCTCCGCCTTCTACTAGTTTTCTAGTTATTTTGTCCCCTATTTCTTTATTCATTAGCATAGGGTCCTCTAATACCAAACCCTCCATAATTTTTAGGATGCTTCATAATATCTCGATTTAATTAGATTTAATTTATTTGTACTTTCTTTTCCTCCTTCCCATATAAAATTGTGAATTTATTTTGCCAAAATGGTAGAGAATACTTTGTGAAGCAGGAGGCATTGAGAATTGTTAAAGTGATAAAGAAAAGGACTAATTTGGCTAGAACAACATGCCCACCAAAATTAATTCATATAGGCCCCAAGAAATAAAATTTCCTTTAAATCTTGAAACATGTAATCTGACCTTGATTAAAAATTCACGTAATAAATTTAATAAAAAGAAAAAAAATAAGACCATCGTAATGGGACACATAGTCCAAGCTAATTGTTGGGAAGAACATCCTAGTGGGTAGCACTTGTTACTTATTATGGTTGAGGGGAAATTGGAAAAGGAAATAGAAAAGGATTTTAAAAGGAAAAAAACATTGTTTGGAATCTTATTTATGAAAATAAAGGGAACTAGGAGAAAAGGAAGGTGAAAGGTCACGGGTTTCATGTGATATTTAAATTGAAGGAAAATAGAGCGAAAATGAAGATATTAGAGACATGAATAGTAAAAAGGATTAAAAGCATCAGTTTGGGGCATATTGTTAGTTCAATTTTGGAATTGGTTTTGGAGAGGAGAAGAGAACCAAAAGGATAAAGCAAGCGAGAAAGAAAAGAAGTAAGGAAAAGGACAACAAGGATCAAGCAAGAAAAGGTTGGATGAAGTGAATTTGGAGGGAATAATTGTAGGTAACAGAGTTGCATGTATGAATTCATAGATGTTTTTTGAATTCATGGTATATGCGTGTGTATTTTATTCATTTGTTGTCACCGTAATTTGATTTTCCTAGTTTGATAGTGGTTTCAACCTTTCCTTTCCATTTTCAAATTGCCATGGTGTGATGGGATTCATTATCGATTGAGCTTTAGATTGTAGAAAGTATTTTTGGATCTAGGTGATGTTGTACTAGGAAAAATACCAAGGGTTGGGGGTGGAGATAGTTTTCTCGGGAAGCCTCAATAGGTGGCTACAAATAAGAAAATTTCTCAATGGATGGTGGAAGGAATTATTAGGAATCCAATCCCGGTTTTGTTTTTGTGATCTCAAGACCGGTTTAGGTGAGATCATGATATGTGAGGGTATAGGTGGTTTCTTACATACCAATTTTTGGTCATCTAACCTCGTTATTATTAGATGAACCCCAAGTACACCATGTAAGACCAATTTTACCCTAAGTAAAATTTGCTTTCACCACATAAAATAACTTATTTATTTATATTTCTTGGTCATATTTAACCCAAAATAAGAAACTTAATTAAATAAATCTTTATTTATTTAATTATTCCTCTAAGAATAAGTTATTTAAATCATTATTTAAATAATATTCTTAGTTAAATTTGACTAAATCATCCATAAATAATTAAATAAACCATTATTTATCTAATTATATTCCCATCACTTCCCTAAGATGATAAATAAACCATTTATTTATTTATTATTTATAAATAAAGGAATTGACCCAAGTCAAGAACCCTTTTCTCTCCAACAAATATTATAAAAATATTCCTAAAGGGTGCTTCTACGATTCGATTAATAATATTTTATTCATGCACCCTGAGTTCTAGACCGCCCCCAATATTTTGTTATAAATAGTTTTTCCCCATTCATTAGTCACCTTCATTGCATTAGATCACTCTGGATCTACTCTTGGTCACCATTTTCCATTTTGTTTTGTGAACTCCCATTGAGTTCCATGTTTTCTTCTCTACATCCATAAGAGAAGAAATTCCCGGATCTAAAAACACCGAGAACTTCCAAGAACCCATCCCACCGAGGAGAACCGGAAAACACCTTTCTTGTTTTCCTCTCGTGTGCCCCATTCTTTAATATAATACAAATCATTCTTTTTAAACATTTTGTTCTTGCCTTGTCTATTGATGCATGGAGCCATACTATATTTTATGCTCTGCTTAATGTCTTTTTTATGCTTAGATCTGAATTTATACGTAGCAGTACTTAAATATATTTTGCGACCATAATCGATGTTAGGGCTATTTGTTATGCGTAGCTAAAGGGATCTTTTTATGACGAAAGATTCATACTAATAGTTTAACCTATGGATTCCTTTGGTTTTTTATGCATATATTTATCCCATGAGATACAACATTCATGCTTGGAATGCAACACAAGGGTGATACGATGAAAGAAAGATTTTGTTTAAGCTCAATCTATGGTTAGGTGGTACATGAAAGTCCTGACATGGTTGGTTTTTCCACACGAATGGTAAGATATCTTTCCCTTGTAATTCATGAGTAATTATATTAGTATGTGGCTTTAATGGTCATGTTATCGTTGTTATTTATCTGTTTATATGTCATGGATATAAGCATGGTTTTGTTATAGATTCAAGTTATGGATCTTATCATGTTTTTGCTTGTAAATGACTAGTTAATGAATGCATGACCTAATAGCTAGTATTCTAGATATTGTGAGAGGGCATTATTCCTTCTTTATGTTTGTCATATAAGTTTTCAGATCTCTATGTTAGATATGAATTCATGACTCGTAGATTTCATATTTACCATGTGATTAACGGAATATCTACCATGGTCAGACCGGGTTAGGTCGAGTCCTTGATTAAGTTTTGTGTTTATGACCTTTTACTTGTGTTATTTATCATTATGGAAACTTGTGTCAAGTCGGGCAATGGTCTAGACTAGCCTTGAAAAAGTGACTCAAATCCCGATGATCACGTGAACAAAACTAGGTTAAAAATACCGCAGTCGCTCCCTTTGTAGGAATCATGCATCCGTATCAGACGATGCTACAATAGAATTCCATAGTAGTGCGTTGTATGGGAGTCCATATTAGTGAAAAAGTTAAGTTAACTTAAGGTTTGGACACCTAGAAGGGTGTTTTAGCCCTTGGGGGTCATGTAGCACCCGAGGAAGGTTATTTAAGTCTTAATTCATCGATTCCATTTCCTTAACGTTATTTAGGAGGTCTGATGCATGTCATAGTATCCATAAACTCATGTTTACCCAAGCGAGCCGGTTGAAAGTGTGTAAATATGGGAGGTGGAATTACATAGCGGTATTAATGTAGGTTGAGCGCTCATTAGGTAGTATGGTTATGGTTAGCCCATTCATCCAAGACGGTTAGATGCATGTTGTTAGGCATGCATTTTCATGGTAATTTTTTGTCATGGTAATTTTAATTTTTATCATGTACATGTTAACTCACAATAAAAATTATTCTGAATACCATTTTTTTTGTTTTACCACCATAATATAACCAAGAATCCATGTCTAGGAGTTAACGGGCCACTATAAAATTTGTTGATCAATAGTATTGTGACCAATAAAACATCCCAATCTCGATGAAGGGATGTCAGTTAGGGAGATAATTTTTCATTGGGGTGCCAAAGTATATATAAGGGTGTTTTTTCTTAGGACCGATGAGGGTATTTTTTTGGGTCATATTGACACTTGATAACTCTTGGGATGCAATATCTAGAAAGAGAAAATTGTATGATTTGTCTCCTAAATTTTAAGTTTCCTTATAGCTTGTCCTATAAATAATTCCTTCACAAAAAATATTGAACATGTATGTTGTGAGACTAAGGATTTCATTACAATATCTTGGCATCTAATTTTATGTGTTTCAAAAACAAAATAGTCTATTTTTATTAATCAAAAAATAGAGAAAACTTCACCTATGCATATAAATGGAATCCCTTAAGCCACATTTCATGCACATTTCATATTTGTTGGGGAAAATATGAATTTGTCTTCCATTTTTTTTAGCCTGTCCCAAATTTTGTAATGCCGCCACCCACATTTACCTACTTTAACTAGTTTATTGAGGTAAACATGAGTCGAGGGATACTATGACTTGACCCAACCTCCTAAGTATAGTTAATTAAGTGGATTCAAAAAACAAGAACTTTACTAACCTTCCTCGTAATATATATGGGATAACCAGTAAGCTAAACAACCACTCCATGTGTCGATTGCTAATTTGGATTTCTTTTTTAGTGGATTCCATGTAGTTGTAGGCCTCCAGCCAGATGCACTGTAGCTTTTAAGGGTGTGGTTATGGCCCAAAATATTCTAGTTCAAAGGTTTTCTGGTCTAGAATTTTGAGTCATCATTTTAGGCTAGCCTCTAGCAAACGGTGCCTATAACTCAATGATATTTTCCATAATGATAAATAAAATTAGTACAAATCCATTCATACAAAACATGATAAAGGAGCGACCTAACTAGGCCTAACCACGACATTCATTTCATAAAATATGGTGAACAAGTAATCCGTGAGGTCATGAATCCATATATGAACATACATTTTGAAACTTATCTAAGAATCAGAAGGTATAATTCCCCTCCCATAATAGTGGCAATAACATTTGTTAGTGCATGTATTCATTAACCATTCATCAACTAATAAAAACATATCAAGAGCCATAGTTAGAGTCTCTGTTATGAAACCTTATTTATGACCATCGTATAACAAGAGTGATAAAAATGATAGAAACACCATCAAAGCCACATAATAACAAGTATAATTAATCATAGAATACAATCTAAATAAAGATCTTATTAACATATGCAAAATTCAACCAAGTGAGGGACTTCCATGTACCACCCGACCATAGATTGTCGTCGAGCCAAATATTTCTTTCAACCAATAACCTCCATGCCATATTCCATGCATGTATGTGGGACCCAATACATAACAACCAAGGATTCCATAAGATTAAACCACCTCCTCCCTCATTCTCCTGCGATATTTCCAAACGATCATTAGATCAACTAAATAAACGAAAACATAAAAAACCATGGCTTCCCGCAGATTAACCCGCCTCCACCCTATGGCTACTATGATTTCGCCGAAAATATTCAAGAGATCACTAAGCCCAAAACAAGCTTGGATGACTCATAATTTCCTCAACATTACCTTGAGTAATTTTCCCTGTCACCACCCACATATTGAGGGATTCCCAAAGAATAAACCGCCTACACCCCCAACCCTTTGGGAATTTTTCGAGACAACATCACTTGGTTCCAAAACCATCTTTAAATCCAAATCTCAAAAAAAATAAGATAATCCCATCGCACCATGGTTATCCACAAATGGAAAGGTAAAAAATGAAACCACCGCTGGACCTACCAAAACCCATTCCAATCACAACAAGAGAACCAAATACATAAATTCATGTATCATGCATTCAAAAACTAGCTAGGAAGTAACGTATCCAACATGTTAGCTACAAGTCTTCCCTACCTAAGCTACTTCATCCAACGTTTTTTGCTTTTTCCCTTTCTTTCTTTGGCCTTCCTTTTCTTTCATTTTCCTTCCTTTTCCTTCCTTGTCCTTCCTTTACTTTCCTTTCTTTGATGCTAGAGTGATCCAAGAATGATTTAAGTGTGATATAGTATGAGAGAATGAGAGACGGATCCAAAAATAAACTGGCTAAAAAATCATGAATTAATCCTCATAAGCCTTTTTATTATTGAGGACTATATTTTCCTCAATTTCCTCTAATTTTACTTCTTTAATTTCCCTCTCATGTATACTTTCGTGACCTCACATCTCCCTTTTCTCCTCTTTTTCCTTTATTTTCATAAATAAAATGCCAATTATTGCCTATTTTATTTTCCAACTACTTTTCCAATGCCTTTGACAATTTCCTTAGCCATAATAAACAAAAAAGTGATACTCCACCTGGGGATTTTTTGCCAACATTCATATTGGAATATGTGTCCCATTACCTTGGTCTTACTATTTTTTCCTTTATTAAATTTATTACATGAAATTTTGACCCAAGGTTGTTACGGAGCCCTCTCACTTAGGGAACACGACCTCGATGTTTTATGACACCTATGACCAACAAAATGCTTAAAACAAAACATATTTCTTATGGGGCTTTATAAAAAAGCTCAATTCAATATTTACAATGAATAACCTACGATAACAAAAAACCAACATGACAAGCATATTGCCTATTGGAGCTTTATAACATATCTCATTAGTATTTACAATAACAACCATACATAAATATTTACATATACCAAAACTCCTATGTATCAACCGTAAAATAATGAAGGATACATAGCTCGCATCTAATCATACATCTCCAATGTAGCTTCACTGGGCCCAACGTGTGCACTCCACTTTCACTTGCTCAATTTCTTGGTTCCAAGCATGATTTTTTTCCGCTACAATACGCACGTAGGTTTCGACTGGAATTATCCTTCACGCTCCACCTAAAATACAAACTAGTAAATCACATGATCAACATATTTCACATATATTTTAAGCAATGAAACGTGGAAAACATCATGGAATTTCTTTTTTTGAGGCGATGTAAAGCTTCGTAGAACCATTGGTCCAATCCTCTCAAGTATATTAAAAGGTCCCGCACACGCGAGGGTGCCAACTTGGCACATGAACTAATCCTTAAGGAGCTATTCTTGTCTTGATGCACAAGTACACATGGTCCCCGACTTCCAAATACGAAATTCCCTATGGTTGGTATGCATAAATATTATTATTGTTGTGTGGTACCTTTATATTCTTCGAGATCAACTACATTTCCTAATCCATATATTCCAATATGTTTTGTCATATCAATACCATATTTACTAGATCACTCCAACTAATAGGAGTATTACAACTCCACCCATAAATTCCCTCATACATAATCATCCTCAGGGTGACTCTTCATACACATTGTTTTTAAGCAACTCAATCAATGGAAGATACTACTCCCATCTCCTCTATAGGTGCGTGACATACATTCTCAAAATTTCCTCTAGAATCTTGTATAACGCTCTCGTTTGTAAAACTCTCTTTGGATGATAAGTTGTACTAAAGGAAAAGCTGTCTCACCCAAAACCGCACATAACTTCTTCCAAAACCTATAAGTGAACTTGGCATCTTTGTTGAATACAATATTCTTAGGAATACCATGCAACCTCACTATCTCCCTCATGAAAACTTGAGCTACCTCATTCGGCTAAATTAGTAGACTTCACTAGAATTAAGTGAGCTATCGTTGTCAACTGTCAACCATTACAACCATGTTGGAATCATGCTATCTAGATGTCCTCGGAAAACATGTGATGAATTCCATGGAAATGACCTCTCCATTTTCATTCCAAAACAATAATTAGGTGCAATAGACCACCCGAATCCTTACATTATTCTTTTTACCTATTGATATTCCAAAACCCTTGCGATGAACTCAACTACCTCTTTCTTCAAATTCAACCAAGAGTATAACTTCTTCACTACCTGTCAATGTTTTTCGATATCCGGGTGACCTAAATATGTATTACCATGAAATTTCCTCAATACAAGCTTCTTGAGTTCATTGTTATCCAACACATATAATCTTGTCCCTAAATTTGGTCAAACCATTTATCGTTATATGATAATACACATCCTAATCACCTATACCCTATTATTGTAACATGTTCCTAAGTTGTTGGTACTTTCGTCATCTTATTTTCCTCCCTCTGTAAGAATTGATCTTATAAAATTTTCCATATGAACTCATAGTTTATATGTGATTCATATTTACTCTTATACTAAGAGCATCCACAACCCTAATCTCCTTACCCTTAATGTACCTGATCTTGAATTCAAACTCACTAAGAATGACCAACCATTTAGTTTACCTCGACACTCAAATTATGTTATTAAAACAAGTATCTCAACCCACTGTGATCACTTATCAACACAAACCTCTTTCCAAGAAGATAGTGCCTCCACATCTCGAATGCATGAGTGATCGTTTCCAACTCAAGACCACGTGTCACATAGTTCTTCTCATTTCTTTATCAAGTTTCCTTGACTCAGTAGCACAACACCTCGTCCCTCCTACATCATGATTCCACCAAGTCATCTCTTTCAAGAATCACAGCACACACCATGAACTCTTTATTTGGATATGTAATATTTATAAACTGAGCATTTGTAAGAAATTTCTCCAAATCGCTCAAAACTAGTTTCGATTCCCCTATCCATTCAAATTACATTCCTTTCACCTAAAATCATGTAATACGATATTAAATCCATGATAAGTTCCTAATGAAATTCTCAGTAGTAACCTCTTAATCCCATGAATGATCCGATCTCATCCACATTCCTAGGATCTTCTCACTCCATGATAGCACTAATATTTTCTTGGTCCACTACTATGCCTTCCTTGGAAACAACATGTTCCAAGTTGTTAGTTCCATATAATACTAGTGTATCCCCTTATTTTTATTGCTAGTGTATCCCCGTTTTGTTATTGTTATGCCTATGTATTCCCCAATATTTTTATTATTATGCCCCACGGTGTAGCCCCATTATTTTTATTGGTGTACCTACGTGGTCCCCATTTTTTTATATTGCGGCCCCTTAGACTCTTATATATAGAAGGTAGGTTTTTTCATTTGTGATAATTGAAGAATTTTTTTATTTTATGTAATGTAAAGGAATTTTTCTCAAAGAGACCTGATTTCTAAGTCATTTATCTATATTTTCTTCTATTTTTTTGAGTTGGTTTATTAACATTTGATATCACGACTTTGGATTCTAGGGTTTGACTTATACAAATAATACATCTTGGAATTTTTCGCATGTAACTTTATTTCTATGAAGGATTAGAATCTGAAATATTTACCATGAGAAACCAAAATCCCGAGGAACTTCGTGTAAAAACTTTAGATCTTGGTTCACTATATCTTCGGAGATATTATTTGAGGAAGTTAGGGTTTTATCGAGGCTCTCGAATTCCATCTCAAACAACCAATCGAAGAAAAATCGTCATAATGTTTGTTTCGGCACAACGATTTGAATTCTCGTAAAAATTGGTCGAAATTGCACTGACTCGTAGTTTCTTTCATGTCGAGATCGAAGGTCACAAAAAAATTGCGGGCAACACGTTGTACAAGTTCACTATATTGAACTAGTTCATAACTAGGTCATTGTGGGATATTGGGAATAAATTTATCTTGAAGAATCCAAATTAGGTCCGACTTTTCTGTGGTATTCAAATGAAGACTTATAGGGCTACCATAGGACTAAAGTTCTGAACTTAGATGCTGAAATTATAGAGTTACAACCATTTCAAGTGTGAGAAAAATTATATATTATAGAGAAATGGAACACATAAAAACATGTGGAAATACAAACACATTATAAAACAAGAGAGACACAAAATATGTGGTTCACCCAACATGGGATACGTCCATGGGGAAACATCCAATACTTCCTTTCTATACACGGTGATACCATTGTTTCGTTTGTTAGACAATTACTCCACTTTGGACCTATCTATTTCTCATCTTCATCATCATACTTGAAGACCAATTGAAATTGGTGTAGAATCTCATTTCCTCCCTAGTTATAACTTTTCTTAACATATCCGTAGGATTTTTTGCTAGCGTGCATATTTTCTAGCTTCAATTGTCCATCTTCCAACACCGACCATATGAAATGGTATTTGAGATGTATATGTTTATCCTTGGAATTAAATGATTTCTTTACGAGATGAATTACACTCTTGTTGTCAATGTATAACCTTCCCATCTCCTCCTTCTTACCCAATTCATACATAAACCTTTTGTAAAACAAAATCATTTTTTCACTATCCTCTATAGCACGGCAACATACTTTTCTTATGTTTTTGAAAGTGAAACAACAATTTTCATTTTTTTAAACCCAACTGAAAGTTGTTCCACCTACGGATACATACCTACAATTATCCTCATGTTATCTTTATCACACCTATATCTTCATCAAAAATATCCCTCGTAGAGAAATGTTTTAAACACCAAAGCATAATGCTTGATTTGTGGTACCTCTCAAATATCTAAGAATCCATTTCCCTACCATCCAATGTTCTTTTCCTGGATTTTTCATGCCCATAAACTGTAAAAAATCCCATTGCATATAGCAATATCGCGGCCTTCTGCGGATCATTGCATTCATTAAGCTTCAACGTCCGATGCATATGGAGCTTTAGACATATAATCCATTTACGCTTTGGTCTTGGGGGACATCCGCTTACTAATTTTAGAATGACTAGCCAAAGGTGTACTAGCTGGTTTTGCATTCTACATATTAAATCTTTCCAAAATATTTTGTATTTACTCATTCCGAGACAATGTTAATTTTTTATTTTTTTGTCTCTGTTATTCTCATATCAAGGATTTGTTTTGCATCTCCCAAACCCTTCATTACAAATGAATTTTCAATTTTCCTTTGAGTACATTTATATTTGCATGTTAGACCCTTCAACAAGAATTTTATCTACATACAATAACAAGATAATATAGCTACCATCATTTTTTTGAGATAAACACAATGATCAAAGTGACATCTTATATAACTTTGTTCAGACATAAACCTTTCAAGTTTTTAGATACCACTACCTTGGAGCCTATTTTAAGCCATACAAGCTCTTCTTTAACTCCGCACACTAATTCTTACTTCTTTGACCTGCATCCTTGTGGTTGATGCATATAGATCTCTTTACTCCAAATATCATTTGAGAAATGTTGTCTCTACACAAAATTGTTCAAGATGAAAATCTTGTGTTGCTAAAAAGATTTAAAAATAGTTCGATTGAAGTCATTTTAACAACGGGATAAAATATTTCATTAAATTCAATAAATTTCTTACGTAAACCCATTCACCACAAGTCTAACTTTATACCTCTATTTTTCTCCATCTTCTTCCTTGAACACGTAAACCCATTTATTCTCCAATGTTGTTTTACCTACAAAAACTTGACTAAGTCCCAATTCTAGTTATGTATTAAGGAGCCCATCTCTTCTTTCATGGCTAGATCATACTTATTTGTGGTTTCTAAATTCATTTATTCTTGATAACATTTTGGTTCACCTAAAATCAATCAATAATACATAATATAATGAAGGAGAGGTATCGTTTGTGGGTCTTATCTCGGGTAGATATCACGACACAAATTTCGAAGTGTTTGAGGTACATGTTGTTGTTGTGGTGACTTGTAGTTAGTGTGGTTGTTGATTATTATTATTTTCGCAGCACCTTTATTTTTCTATAGATCTCATCGAAGCTGTGTATTCTTTGTTTGATTTTTTCCTATTTCTTTTCCTACATTTGATCCTTATACACTAATTTTTTCATTGAATATTACATCTTTTCTCCTAATGATTTTGTAATTTTCATAATCATATAAGAAATAACCAAAATCCTTAACACCATAACCAATAAAGGTACATTTTCTTTGATTTCAGCTCAATATTTATTCTATTTTCGTTATTAATATGGAAAAAGGCTTCACAACCAAAAGGCTTTAAAAAAATGTAGGTTACCTTTACCTGTCCATTCCTCCTCTATAATACCACCATCCAAGGAAGTTGAAGGCCCTGTGTTTATTAGATATAAAAAAATATCTACAAAATCTACCCAAAATTGTAAAGGCAATTATGCATGCAATCCCATGCACCTTACACGCTACTTGATTGTCATGTTCATCCTTTCACGATACACCATTTTCCTTTGGTTTCCTGAGAACTATCTTCTCTCTACTCATTCCATGCTCTAAACACGGGATTACATGAGAATATTTACTACAATATTCACCTCCATTATATGATATGAGACACTTCAACTCTTTCATATCAATCTCAACCAAAAAAGCTTTCAATTTCTTGAAAGTATCAAATACATCAAATTTATTCCAAATACAATAAATCCAAGTTTTTCTAGTTACATCATCAATATTAAAAGTAACATAATAATGAGATCCACTAAGAGATGATGCTGAATAGTCCCATACATATGTATGCGAAGCTCTAATTTTTCTCTCTTCTTTTCTTTTCCCAACTCTAAGAAATACGTCTCTCTTTTATTTTCCATAAACAAAATTCTCACATAAATCCAAATCAATATTCTTCAAACACACGGCAACGGTTATTGAGTGAAGAATCTTCATCCCTTCTCACTCATGTGTATGTGCCTATCATGCCATAATGTTGCATATTTTCTTGTAGAGTTTAAAGAATTAACACAATTGGAAATTTCATTGCATAGATATAATGTACCAACCTTTCTCCTTTTTCTATTACCATGGATCCTTTAGTGACCTTCAAGGTTTTGCTCTCATGAAAATTGTCACACTGATCGTAATTGCCTAACTATCCTTTTGAAATCATATTTTCTTGCCTTGCCTCATTTAATAATCATTGGTTTCTATTCTATTTTTACAAGAAATTTACCCATTACAACGATTTCTCAGGTTTATCATCACCCGGATATCATGGGCTCTTTCCTCTTTCCATATGTATTCCCTAGTCTGCCTCAAAGCATTACCAGATGTCCCACCAAAACTTTTCCATCGCATTTCCTAGATAGGATGCCACCGACAACGTCATCAGCCTTTAAAGTAATAGATCCAAGAGACAGTAGTTACTAATGACCATAAATAAACCATTCCAACTTTCTAGAAATGAGAATATAAATAACAAAGCCCTAACTCTCATCATCAAAGTTTACAACTAAGGGAGAAACCCATTAGTTGTGAGAGTATATGGTAGATAAAATTCTACCTTTGAAATTTATAAAGTTCATTTTTTAGGATATGTTTCGACATTGGATTCATCCACCATTAAGGAGGCTTTGAAAGGTATAGCATTTTCTTCAAAATAAATATGATGAATACATGTACTAGAGTAAATACTTTGCATATATGTGTAATACCAAGAAATTGTTTTTGGATGTAAAAATAAACTTCCATTTCAAATTGGTGACATAATAGTAATAATAAAGTATTTCATTCATGAATTGTAATTATCAATTTTTACATTGAAAATGAGGATAAAGATGAAATGAATTATCGAATTTGAATTTGAGCTCTAACATAACCCTATAATCTAAATAATACAAACACGAGACAACTATGTTTTGGTATTTACATTTAAATAAGAGGAATTTTCAACTAGATTTATATTTTTAAATGAAAATAATCATTATCGTACTTTTATAACGGGATAAGATATATATATATATATATATATATATATATATATATATATATATATATATATATATATATATATATATATATATATATATATTATATATGAAAATATATTTAAATTGGAGAAAGTTCAATTATTTAAAAAAAGGGGCATATTGTTGATGTGAGTTTCTTGAAGATGTGTGTATGTTTATGGAAGTTCAATATTTTTAGTGGTCTCACTACTCATCATCAGATACTAAATCAATCATAATGGATTGAAATTTCAATATGATCTTAAATTTAAACAAAATAGAGGGAATAAATAAATATCAAATTCAAGAACAAGATATAAAAAGATATTTTAAATTTGGGAAAATACATAGGAAAATTAATTTAATTTAAATAATTAGAAAAAATATTACATGTTAAATTTAAAATAGATATTTCTTGATATCATAAATTTAGATTTAAATTTTTTTCAAAAATAAATTTTAAAAAATAATTAATCAATTAAAATTTCATTTTAAAATTTTTAATCCACTCATGCATGTGTTATTCAATGTAATAATGTAACATCCCCCAGCGACTACTCGAATGGGAATGCATAGCACTAAAAAATATTTACACAACTTAGCCACGAATAACTATCCAAAATTACTATTCCATGTTCTCATTAACTACTAACCTTGCATGGGAATGCATAGGATTAAAAAAATATTTACACATCTTACCCAAAGGTAGCTGTTCAAAATTACCATTCCATATTTCTCATTAACCACTAGATAGAATCTTCATCATTACATACAATAACTTTAATAAAATAATAGCAAGTTACATAACCATTAATAACCCACTCACTGTAGCATATTAATAAACATTTTGATGTAACCTTGCATCATTTCATGGTTCTTTTAACTAGATTAGCTAATCACATACTTGATATTATAAACATAATATGACAATGCGAGGAATCCACTTTATAAAAGTAGCACAACATGCAACCACATCATTAGACACTTATATACCTCGCGAAACATCCTAGGGTGAAAACCAACAAATATTTAATTTTTATTATTAAATTCTCCCCGAGGGTGTTCACCCCTCATTTAATGGATATAAGGGAGTCCACCTCTTTCCCATTGTCATAAAATATTACAATGAATATCATATCATAAAAAACATAACTCATTATAAGTTATTACAATCAACATGACATAATTTACCCACAATCCCTTGAACATTTTTATGCTGTAAGGCCTAGATATTGTCATCATTCCTACAACTGATTTTCATTTGTCGTCTCCTTTTCTTGCAACTACTACTATCAATAATGTTTGACATCATGATTAAATCAAGTATTAATCAACCAATTCATAAATATACACTAGTGATGTTTCACCATATATACATGTACATTAAAGAAAATAAAAACAAAATATAGCAACATGTTTTCTTTAACAACATTGCATATGGATTAGTTATCACTAGAACTGTTTAGACATTCCTTTAAAGGAAACTAACACATAAGCTATTATTTTTTATGCACGTTAATTGCATGAGGTTGTATGAAAATAACTATCCGTTCCACTATTACTTTTGGTCCATGCAAATAAGTAAAGAAAAACTAACACAATGAATGTTGTTTCTATGCATGAAAAATGGATATACTTTCCATTCCCAATGTAGCCTAACATAACATGTTCATTTGTCCACACGTAAATGTATATTCTTTCTATATGGACCCTAAAATAAATTTCACATGCATATACATATCTATTCCAAAAAGAGAAACTAGGATAATGGTTATGATAGCACTACAAGTAATCACATATAATGTTTCTAAATAAATATACCTCAATAGTTCTTTTATCCATGAAAAGATAACATATCTCTATAACATGATGATTATTATTTGTTTATTCATGAGCTTACCATAATATCCTTTCTTTAATGTATGCAACACATATTCCCTTCTCTAGACTTATACCATCATAAGCTATTATTTTCATGTAACAAATACATACTTCTTTTCTAAAAGAAATTTAATATAACCTCAATTCTCTATCTTTCTATGTGCAAGTTTATCTTGTTTCCCTTTCAAGAAATAACCATAGCTAACAATATTCTATGCATAAAAAACTAGGCAATAATAACAAGGTTAACTTAACATTTTATGCACTTTAAACTCAATAAATTGACACAATCTATTTATAAAGGCAATATTTTAAAGAGATTATTATTTTCAAGAAAATTAACATCATAACTTTCTTTGCTATACACAAAAACATATATTCTATATCACAATAACTACTCCTTTGTGCATGCAACATGTGTTTTTTTCTACACAATCACATAGTGGTTTCAAGAAAAGAAGCATGTGTTCTTTTTCTTGTATGAACAATATTCATATGAATATTTTAGGAAAACAATCTTTATTTTCATCAATTCATGCACAAAATTCCTTTGAATAAATAACATGGGTACATATTCCCCGAAAACCCTTCCAAGAAAATTAATCTACTTAACATTTCTCTTTTTATTTTTAACTACACCATGAAAATATTTCATGAATTACAATCTTTAATCCATATTCATTTTCCGAAAGAAATAACTTTAACTTTATCATTTCATATACCAAATCCATATGAAATCCTTTAAAAAAAAGAAGCATACATCCCTATATATTCTTACATAAGATCCATATATATATATATATATATATATATATATATATATATATATATATATATATATATATATATATATATATATATATATATATATATATTTTTTCCAAAAATTTAACATAATGTCAATCTTTATCTACATGCAATAACATATTTTCTTTACTAAAAAAATAGTGTGAGTATCTTTGTATGCACTAAAATTTTAGAGCATGCATCATATCTTTTTCTCACATAAGGTGCATATGCAATATTATATATATTTTTTAAAATACAATCAAAGTTACTTTGTTGTACTGAAAATATAAAAGGAATGCATATGAAAATTCTACTTTGAGGAATAATGATAAAAGTACTTATCTCTTGAGTGTAGTACATATGAAAGTTGATTACTTGCAAGCCAACATGTTAAAGGCTAGAGTTCAATGAAATGCAATCACCTTCATCCTCTTTCTCTAGAGAAATCATACCCAATGGATGCACCAATCGTGGAACTTTCTCAACCATGAAATGAATATGTTTACACAATTCAATTCAATTGTGTCGGTATAATCTATTATATTGGAAGGGCATGAATTGGATTTCTAGCTTCTAGTCATGCCAAAATACTAGCTCAAACATAGTTTTATTTATGAAGTATGTAAATTTATGATCCTACGCTTGTTTGGGACTGCGAGCAATATTGATAAAAAAGGAGATTAGAAATTTGTAATTTAACATTATGAGAGTCTAGTTTTTTTTCCATCTCTCTAGAAGCTATCGAAAAAATATAGTGGCATGGTCACATGATGTGATTCATACTATTGACAGATATTATTGGCCATCTAATTGTTGTTGGGACGAATTTTAATTATATGGTGTATTTCTCATATCCCATCGACCAATAAAATAATCAAATGATAGGAAATCCCATGGTGGTTTGTAATAACTTGGCGACCCAACTGTTTCTTGATTTCGTTAAATAAACTAGAAAATAAATTAATTTTGTAACGATTAATAGTTTTATGGGAGTACAATAGGGATAAATTACATACTCCCCCCTTAAAGGGAACATTTTCCTCAACGTTCATATTCCACTGGAACTTTAAATTTTACACATGGCATAACAATCTAACCCGACCATAAAGGGGATCCTTCCCCTTCAAAAGAAAGTTTTTCATTTCAAAGAAATAACCATAGACATAAAATTTTTCAATAGTCATAAGCATTGTGGCACTGCTAAAAATATGCAAGTTCAACTTTCCATCACTTATTCATTATTCAAAGTTATAGAAACAAAAACAAAAAAAATCTCTATACCAAATTACCATTACTTAGCAATTATTGAACAATCATGTTCTACTTTTACACAAGCATTCTATGAATGGTTTGACAATCCTTCGACATTACATGGAAATCGCCATGTAATGTATGACTAAATAATCCAACATAATCGTGTTAATCATAATTTTTTCAATCAAATAAAATAATTTTAACTAATAATTACTTATGCAAATACTTCGAGAATTACTCAGAGAGGTGCCTAGCTCTTCAATAAGAAAAAATGATAAATAAATGCAGCAAGTGAAAAAATCTATTAGCACTTGCTAAAAAAATTCATAAGATTGTAATACAATAAAAGGAACTCACACATCCGGTAATTCATTTTCTAAGCACTTGATCAGTGATTTGGATCGGGACCTAAGTGATAGATCAAATTTCAAAGTGTTCAAAAATGTGTTGAACTTTGAGCGACTGGGTGAATCTCGTATTCTGCGAGTTCAGGGTGCCATGAATGGTTTTGAGAAAATTGATGTCATATAGAGAGATATCGCATTCGATCGAATTCCCAAATAGGTAAATTTAGTGACGGGGTTGACTGGGATGCCCGATCGAGAAGAGTGGGATACACGAGTAAACAAAAAGGAATATTTTGAGGAATATTCTTTCCTCAAAACCAATACCGAAAGCTAACAAGTGGTGTGATATTATTGGTTGAATGGTGTATGTTTTGGTTGAAGGGCTAATCAAGGGGTGACACATGGTGTGCCCTAAGCCCACACGTGTCCCCCAAATGATGTATTAAATTTTTTTGAAGGTCCGCGGTTCGACCCTGCGACATACGGAGAGGAAGCACCCGCCACACCATCGGCGCTACGCTTTGAATATTAACATATAAAGTTCACGAATTATTGATAAAGTTGAATGGAATTTTCATTGGGGGTTGGATCTGCCAGTGTCATTAACTCAGTGACTTCGTTGGTGGTGATCACATGAAAACATTAAAAGTGTAACCTCACAAAATTTAAACATGACCGTTATTTCCACGCTCTCGCAATTATTATTACATGCACTGTCAACCATTATCATCACACGATTTTCTCCTATGGTTCAGCGACCACGGTGCTTTAACCAAAGTTCAACATTAACCCACATTTACATGCCCAAGGTTTCGCCTTTATGTTGCGGTCACTGCGTGTTTTGCGATTGGTATGTAGCCACCCCAAACTCACTAACGATAAATGACATAGTTTATTTCAGTGTTATTTGGGACAGCACACATTTTGTGTGAATTTAGCTATTTTAACTCTAGTTAAGTGGATTTCTCCACATTTAGTGGAGTTTTACTAGGTGTAATGCGGGAAAATGAGTAGAGGAGACTCAGATTTTCACTCATTCAAAGCAAATGAAGAGTCATTATTAGCTAATTGGAGAATTATAGAGCCATTGGTGAGGTTTTGAAAGCTATTTTTAGGACTTATGAGCATAATTTTTGCTTGGAGGAGAACTTCCAAGGGACACTAGGAGCCAATAGGAGAATGAAGAGCCTATCTAGCAACCAGAGGCCATTCTCGGTAAACCAATTGTCTATTCCGACTATATTGAACCTTCAAAAATCCAATGGAAGGATTTGAAAAAAGCATTTGGATACTTCTAAAGGCCGATGATGATACGGTGGAATTTTTCGATGACGAGCACGGGGTGCCACCAAGTGTTGGAAGCATAACCGTGAGAGCAGCCATAGGATAATTTCAGCAAGTGAATAATCATTTATAACTATATTGGACATTATAAATCCAATGGAAGAAATTTAGAAGCATTTGGAGACTTATAGAACGGAAGCAGCCACAAGGAAGTTTTCGAGGGAGCCCATGGCCACTCGGTGTATCGGAGGGCCGAGATTGGGGAGCTCGTAGCTCAATTTCGGAAAATGAATAACCTATTTTGGATGAATGATATATTCGTAGATAGTGTAAAATTTCTTTCTGGGATATAAATGACTTCTAAGAGAGTTTTTACACAAATAAGCTAAGGAGTAGCTTAAGGACACCGACGAGAAGAGATCAAGCCCAAGGAGCCTGCGGTCCTCTTCCCAGAGAGTTTCGCGACAATCCAGTATGATGGTATTCTAAACCCATTTTTAGAGTTCAAATAACCATTGGAGTTTATTAGTAACTTATAAAATAAATTTTCCATCTTAATCCCAAACATCCATGTCAATTGACGAAGGCTCGAGGAGACGTAGACCAAGACATACAGGGTGAACTCATTTATTAAATTTGTTGTTATGTGTTGATGGTAAATTTGCATTTAAATTTATACTTCTTGTACATGATTTTAATTAGCAAAAACAAATGTTTAATTCTCACACATAAAGCATTAAAAAGTGGGCTTTAAAATACATACACACGATTCAAGTATTCAATTACGCACATGCATGTATAAGAAAGATCTTAATTTGTTTTTAATTGAGTGGGAGGTGCTTTCATATCATGCGGTCGACCACCCATTTCAAATCGAGAGTTGACATCGAGCACTAGGTTGCTTTCTTGACATAACACAAGGTTTCTTTCTTTCTTGTTTGACTTGAAAGGTGTTTAACAATACAAATAATTTAACTATTTGCAAATTGTTGATGCTTACAAGTTTGAGTTTGCTAGAGGTGAAGGGGAGCTATTTCTAGCTAATTACATAAGGGGAAAGAAGGAAGAAGGTTGAAAGTGTTCTCCTTACCCAAAGGACCTCAAGGTAACCCTTGAAGCACAAGAGGGATTTTTTTGCAAAAAAGGTTGCTTTAAGAAGAGATACAATTTGTATAAATGAGCTTAAATCTACTAGACAAAATTGTTAAGAATATTATCAATTGTTTTTTAAGCTTTTTGAATTGTTTTTGAAGTTCTTTAATTCATTTTCATAATGATGACAACTTCATCAAGTGAGGGTTTCTAAATCCTCTTCCTTTACAAAACTCTTTGATAAAGAGATGAAGCAAGACTTCTACATCCTAAAGGATATGGTGCAAAGTGCGTATGAAGATGTAAGGAAAGAACTAGAATTCATGAGCAATTGGTTGCTATGAAGCAAGAGAAAGAAGGACTTCTTTCCAAGAATGCATGAGATGTAGATACAGATCACATTATGCCCAAGAGGCCTTAACTAAACACATGCTTTAAGAAGAGAGTAAATCATTCAAATTATTCTTCATATTCCTCTTTAGATAGATGTGTGGTTCATTTTAAAAACACACTAGAGGTATAGGGTCCAAATTGATGTTAAAAATGGGCTATGCAAGCAAGGGTCTAAGAAAACATGCACAGGAATTGTTGAGCCCACTAGGGTTGAGGAAAGGCCTAAGAAGTTTGGTCTAGGCTATGTTCAACCTTATGGTGAAGAATCAAAAAGCCATGAAGGCACTTGAGACGAGTTCCAAGAAGAAATTTTGTTGCGGTTCAAATCCTCAAACATGTCAAGTTTTTTATTCAAGATGAATGACATTGCTTGAATCCCATGGTGCAACAAGATGTTTTTAGACATGCATCTTATGGCGAGAAAGAGAGTTCAGGACATCGTATTAAAACATGAACACTAATGTTGGTATTCAATGAAGAGAGCTAAAACCTCTTCAAGTTCATCTCTCTGAGAAGGTAAAAAATTTGGACATGCAAAGCACTATTTCAGTATAATTCTTCCCATAGTCAAGATTTTTATGATTATGTTAAGCATGAAAAATACGCATGCATGAATGGGAGAAAGAGTTTTTTTTCATATTGTGGTTTGTGTAACCATGAAGTTTTAAATTTTTTGTTATGTTTTGATGGTTAATTTTCTGCAATTTATGCTTTTTGTAAGTGATTTTTAATCATAAAAAAACAAATGTTTAATTCCTCACACATAAAGCATTAAAAATAGTTAAAAATATATACACCTGATTCAAGTATGAAATTATGCACATGCATGTATAATAAATATATTAATTTTTCTTTAATTGAGTGGGAGGGTGCTTTCATATCAAAAAAATTCAGCCACCAATTTCGGATCAGGTTGGTATTCAGACGCTAGTTTGCTTGCTTTGACAAAGCACAAGGTCTTGCTTGCTTGTTTGACTTGAAAGGTGTTTTAACGGTGCCAAAAGGAATTTAGCGATGGCAAATTGATCGATGCTTACAATTTTTGAGTTTGCTAGAGGTGAAAGGGGAGCTATTGCTAGCTAAGTTCGAAGAGGACAAGAAGGAAGAAGTTTGAAAACATTCTCTTACCCAAAAGACTCTCAAGGAAACCCCTGAAGCAAAGAAGGGGATTGTTTGGAAAAAGAAGTCTGCTTGAAGAAGAGATACAAATTTTCAGAAAAGAGCTTGAATCTACGCCAAATTGTTAAGAATCTTAACCAATTGTTTTTCAAGTTTTGTAGAATTATTGTTCAAGTTATTTAATTACATTTACATAATGAAGACAACTGCATCAAGTGAGGTTTCTAAATACTCTTCCTTTAAGACTCTTCGATAAAGAGATGAAGAAAGACTTTTATAGCTTTGAAGGATATGGTACAAAAGAGTCTATATGAAGATGTAAGGAAAAGCACTAGACTTCATGTGAAATTGGTATGCTATGAAGCAAGAGAAAGGACTTGTTAAAAAGAATGCATGAGATGGAGATGCAACTCCATTATGCCCAGAGGCCTTTGAACCAAACACATGCTTTGAAGCGAGAGGTAAATCACTCAAATTTTTCTTCAAAATTCCTCTTTAGGTAGATGTGTAGGTTCATTTGAAAAAACACACTAGAGGTATAGGGTCCAAATTGATGTTAAAAATGGGCTATGAAGGCAATAGTCTAGGAAAACATTTACAAGGCATGGTTGAGCCTATTATGGTTTAGGAAAGACCTAAGAAGTTTGGTCTAGGATATGTTCAACCTTATGGTGAAAATTCCAAAGCCATGAAGGCACTTGAGACAGGTTCAAATAAGAAATTTTGTTGCAGGGTTCAAATCCTCAAACATGTCAAGTTTGTATTCAAGATGAATGCCATTGTTTGAAACCCATGCTACAACAAGATGTTTTTAGACGTGCTTGGCTTATGACGAGCAAGAGAGTCCTGGAAAGCCATCAAGACATGAACACTGATGTTGGTCTTCAACAAAGAGCTAGAACCTCTTCAAGTTCATCTCTCCAAGAGGTAAAAAATATGGACATGCAAAGAAACATTTGAGGGTATAATTCTTCCCATAGTCAAATTTTTTTATGATTATGTTAAGCATGAAAAATATTCATACATGAATGGGAGAAATAGTCGTTGTTCCTATTATGGTTTTTGTAACGATGAAGTTTAAAAATGCTGGAAGAGAATGAAGGCGTACAAGAAAAGTTCAAAGCGAGAGGTGACTTGAGAAAAAGATGCAAAAAGGCTTGCACACATTGCCGCAAAGAAGGGACATCTCATTGCCCAATGTTGGACACTGCATCCAACCAATCATCCCAAGAATTTGAAGCAAGAGAATAAAAAATACTGCAGAATGGAACCAAATATTCCATCATCAATGTGATTCTAGTTGATTCACAAGAAGATGATATGCGATGAAAAATCGCCATTGAAGTGGCTTGGTAAGAGTGGTTTGATTTCTTGACCTAGTAAGATGCGAAATTCCTTTATACATATGCAAATGTATTCGATTTCGTTAATGTTGAAAAATTACGTTTGTATGAGCCACCTTTGATCGATGATCAAGGAAGTGATGTTTAATTTCCTCTATTGAAGATTTCTTGGTAGAATTTCGGATGAGCTCAACGAAGATACATTTCTTGACGGGAGGACAAGAGCATCAAAGAGGGGAAGCATCGACTTACCTTCGAGTTGGGGCTCAAAGGCACTAAACCAAGCAAGGAAAAAGTGGATGGAGATTTGAAAGGTGAGGGAGCTATACCTCATCTACTAAACGAGTAATCAAGTCTTTTTGGGGTCCAAAAATATTCCCAATGGGGAGGAGTGATCGAGATTTGGATCAAGACCTAAGTGATAGCTCAAATTTCAAAGTGTTCAGTGTGCAAACTTGAGCAACCGGATAGATCTCATCTTCTTGATTCCAACACCACAAACCATTCGAAAAATTGATGTCGTATGAGGAGATATCACGTTATGATCGAATTCCCAAATAGGTAAAAATTTTTGATAGGGTTGGTGGGATGCCAGTTAGCAAGGGTTGATTGTAGAGTAGGAATATTGAGGAATATGCATTCCTCATAACTAATCCCGGGCCGAGAAGTGGCATGATATTATTGGTTTAATGGTGTACGTTTTGGTTGAAAGGCCAATTAGGGGGTGACACGTACTATCATCGAGGCTATCACGTGTCCCCAAAATGGTGTATTAAATTTTTTGGAAGGTTTGCGAGTTTTACCCCATGACCTCGCCGGAAAAGCACTCGCCACACCACTGCGTAATTCTTTGAATCTTAACATATAACATTTACGGATTATTGTTAAAGGTGAATGGAATTCATATCGTTGGAACCATCAGTCCAACCCACCAGCAGTTCCGTTGGTGGTGATCGACATGCAAACATTAAAGTGTAGCCTCTACAAACTTTAAACCTAACAATTATTAACGTATTCTCTGCAATTCTTATCACATGAACCCGTAACCATTAAAATCCCATGATTTTCTCGCGACGGCTCGATGACCACAACGCTTTAACTAGAATTCAACATTAACCCATAGTTAAATGCAGGGAGTTCCGCCTTATCGTTCGGTCACAGTGGTTTGGGGGTTGGCATGTGGCCACCCCAACCACTAGCGATAAATTCCATGGTTTATTTCGATGGTGTATTTGTAAAAACATCCCTTTGAGTGAGTTAGCTATTTTGACTCGAGTTAGTGGAGTCTCACATTTAGTGGAGTTTTTTCTAGGTGTAGCTCGGGCAAATGAGTAGGAGACTAAATTTTCTCCCATTCAAGGTGAATTAAGAGTAACTCTTAGCTAATTGGAGCATTCAAAAATCCATTTGTGGGGTTTCATGGATCCACATGATGACTTCCGAGTGTGATTTTTCTTCGGATAAGTTCCCAGCCACGAGGGCCACTAGGTGCTAGCGGGAGGGAGAATGAGGCTTAGCTAGGGCAGCAGGAGGCCATTCTCAACAAACCAATAGTCTATTATGACTATATTGAACCTTATTAATCAAAAAGGAAGGATTTTGGGAAAGAATTGGATGCTTCTAAAGGCCGAGAGATGCACTCGGAGTTTTCGGTGAGCCTAGAGCCACGTGGGTGCCACCGGTGTTCGAGGCATAACCGGAGAGCGACGAGAGGCCAATTTCGAGCAAGTGAAAGTAGTCATTTCGAGCTATATTGGACATTTGAATCCAAATGGAAGGATTTTTAGAAGCATTTGGAGAATTTTGGATCCAAATAAACCATAGGTAATTTTTTCAGTTGAGCCTAGGGCCACCGGTATTAGAGGCCTAGATTGAGAACCATAGCTCAATTTGAGAAAAATGAATAGCCTATTTTGGATGAGCGGTATGTTGGAGATAGGAGAAAAAATTTTTAGGGACATAAAAGGACTTTCTAAGATATTTTTGTGCTACGGAGAAGCTTAGGGTAGCTTAAGGACACCAACGGGAAAGAGGTCAGCTCAAGGGAGCCTAGGTCCATTTCTAGAGAGTTAGTAGTCAATCTAGGGTATGATGGTATTTTAAACCCATTGGCATAGTTTGAAAAACCATTAGATTTGAGTAGTAACTTGTAAAATAAATTTCCATCTTAATCCCAAAGAGCTAAGTCAATTGACGAAGCGTTAAGGATACGTGCTCAAGACATACGGGTGAACTCCTTTATTAAATTTGTTGTTATGTGTTGATGGATAATTTTCTACAATTTATGCTTTTTTTACATGATTTTAATAAGCAAAAAAATTTTTAATTCTCGCATAAAGCATTAAATACGCAGTTTAAAATACATACACACAGATTCAAGTATGAAATTTCGCACATGCATGTATAAGAAAGATCTTAATTTGTTTTAATTGAGTGGGAGGTGCTTGCATAGCATAAAAAGTCAACCACCCATTTCATATCAGCACTAGACTCACTTCCTCTCAAAATTTCCATATAATATTTTAACAATCATATAGAAAAAATAAATCTTAACACAATATATAATCGATTAGTTAATTAGTTCTACTACTCCTCCAATCCAATAGGGAACTAGTTTCTATAACCATATTCAGTCATTTTCACAACCAAAAATTTATTTGGATGAGACTCATATCATGTCTAGTCTAGAATTCCACTGGAAAACAAACTCAAGAATTATAATGACCACAAATGGACTAATATGGATTCCTCTTGGCGGCATCCTTCACTATTCCTCCGAAAACATCCCATCTATGAGGAATTTTTTGCACCTCCTCTAATAGGCTCCAAAATAAACAGAGAGTTATCTCATGTTATTTCCCCTCTTCACCATCTTAGACAAATATTTTCCCTTACTGAGATAATCTATCTCTAGGGAGAGGGAGATCTGGAAGGAAAGTGCCATTAACCCCTCCAACTAAGGCCTTTCTGGCTTGTCTACTAATAACTTTCTGGAATGTGAAATTGTATTTTAGCACACTTTCCCACATTAAATTACATAGTAATCCATATTCACATTATGGTTAAAACAAAAGAAAAATTTATGTACATAATGCATCCATACAACATGGGTCCACAATATCTAGATTGAAAGGAAATATAACCAATGTAGAAATTAATTGTATATTCAATATTTCTCATGTAATGTTCTAAAACATATTAATTAAATATGCCCTACCATATCGCTGGAAATAAATTCACAATTGAGAAGAAATACCAATAACATGCTACATGAATCGATTAACACACATAACACAAGGAAATATCTAGGGGAAATTTGTTTCTCAAATACCCTTCCTATCTCTGTATTTCATTAAGTAAAAAAATAACGAATAAATACAATTCTTGTTAAGGCACCGAACAATATCCACAAAGTATAATCTATCTATCTTACGCCTCATAAAACTAGACTGCTAGCCAATACTTATCTAAATATGTTTCTGCCAAGTTCTTGTTTCATTGTGTTGTTTTCCTTGGGAATTAACACTCTATTAATTAGGGAAACTCCCCATCCTGAAACTACGCAATCCCTATGGGTCCTTCCCCTTGATTGCATGCACCACCTATACAACTTGGATAATTACACATCTGATAGTATGCTTCCTTGAAATCCAATCTCCTCCAGGGTAACTCATATTTCACATGCATGAGATAAATATGGTTGATTTATCGCGTTAATTGGTTGATCACCAAGTACACAATCATTACTAGACTTCCCACTAGTTCCTCCGAGCGTTCAAACTACTTTAACCAACTTTTACTCGATTTAATCGAATTAAATTATTACAACTAAATTAGAACTCAACCTAGGCTCCTAAAATTTAGGAAACACTCTACATGACTGAAGTTAGGCCCTCAACTCAAATTAACTCAGCCAACTAAGTCAAACTAACTTCTTTAACACATTCTTGTTGTATTGTGATTTGGAATATCATTTTTCTACTAATTTTAATTCAAGGGAAAATTAAATCAAGATTTTCTTGTTGAAATTTTCAAACTCTCCCTCTCAACAAGAAAGTGATTATCGAGATACCCCAATCCTGTCTCTATTGAACTCAAATTTTCCTCTTAACAATGCCTTTGTAAAGATATATGCATCTCATTCCTCTATAGGAATGTACTCCAACAACATAATCTTCCTCTACACATAATCTTGTAGATGATGATACCACATGTTGATATGCTTAGATCGATCGTGAACAACTAGATTTTAGAGAGTTTGATAAAACTCTCTATTATCATAGTAAATCACGATGAGGATCCATCATCTCACCAAATAACCCAACAAGTATCTTCCTTATCGAGATATCTTCACAAGCATCTTGAATAGCAACTTTCAGCTTTGTTTGATTTGATGGACTACCTACCCAATGCATCTTTGAATCTTTCGAAGCTTCACTCCTCTGCTTGTTGTATTAAATACCATACTGAGTAGTGCCACTAAGGTATCTCAACACATGTTTGGTAGCCTTCTAATATATTTTGGTTGCCTTAACCATTGCTTGACTAAGTTTAGTTAACCACATAACACATGGTCTTTGTCACTGTGTTCACCAAAGTAAACAAGTCAACCCACAAGCTGCTTATAAATAGTGGCCTCACCTCCTCACCTAAGTGGCATTCTCTTTCCTCCAACTTCATACTAGAGGAGTGTCCATGGGTTTGCTACCCTCCATGCATAAATTCTTTAGTATCTTGTTGGAATACTTGCCCTAATAGACAAAATAGTTTCATCTCCTTTCCATACTTCCAGACGGGAAATAATGCATGTGCCCCATGTCCTTCATCTCGAATTATCTTGCAAGATCATACTTTGCAAGATTTTATCAACTTCTCATCACCGTTTAAAAGTAAAATCATTGACATATAATAATATAATCTACAATTTAGCTTCAACAACAATATGGTAAATGTTTTGCATCTGCTTCACTTTTGGTGAAGCCCCACCTAGTGAAATATCTGTCAATCATGGTGTACCAAGTACGAGGTGCTTGTTTCAAGCCATAGAATGCTCTCTGAGTCTCGCACACACCTGTGACTCTTTGTCAAAGGTCTCAAATATTTTCTAGTTTGTTCAATGTCACACCTCCTCCTTAAACACTCCATTGAGGAATGTTGTCCTCCACATCCATTTCGATGGATTTTTTATCCCATTTCCATTGTAAGTGCTAGAATTGATCTTGTAGAAGAGTACCTTTCTACTGGAGAAAAGGTCTCCCTATAATCAATTGCCTCTACATGAGAGAACCCCTTGGTCTCAAATATAACCTTATCGTTTCTTGATTCTTCCGCTCATGTTGCTTTCTCTCTACCTTGTATATCCACCTTGAACCTACCATTGACTTGTTCTCTCATCTTGGGACCACTTGCCAAACACTATTTTCTGACTATGGAATCATGATTCCTCTATCATGGCATCAACCCATATTTGCTTCTACATGTCTTCCTCAAATGAGTGATGGTTATGTCTCAACTAGCTCACTCATTGGAGCCATGTACCCGATGTACCAATCTGCTACTCGCTTTGTGATTTTGGTTCTCTCACATTCTCTCTAGAAATCTATGCAATAACTTTTTAACTTCCCTAGTGTGATTCCTTCCATCTGGATATCTCTACATGAATGGGTTCTTCCACTCTCTTTTAGCTCCTCTTGCTTGTGGCTTCTCCTCAACATCCTAAGGTTCTTCCGTTGGAGATTAAAGCTCCTCATTTGCATGCAACTAGAGGCCCCACTCAAGGGAACATATCATGGCATTGTCTTCATCGAACTTCACATTTCCGTGAACAAATTTCATCTCGTGAGATGGTAGGTACACCCTTGATAGTTTTGATATGTATCATTGTACCCAAAAAATATCCCTAAACTCTACTAAGTTTGTAGATTTTTTTATTACATCCTTGGAAACATGATAGTAAATTGATGAACCAAAGATCTCGAAGTGTGAAACATATGGTTTATTCCTTGAAAAGTCTTCTTCTAGTGTACTCATCCCGAGAATCTGATGATGACTCTTTCTAGCATCACTATACGTAGTTGTTTTGCATGCTTCAACCCACAAGTGCAATGGTAGGGACTGATCATAGCAACATTTCTCATGCATAGCTCCCACAATACTTGTGTTCTTCCTTTTAGACAACCCCATTATGCTGTGGGTTATGGGGTGTTATTAAACTCTCGTTGGATACCTTATTTTGACCAAAAATTTATTGAACTCATTTGACACATATTCAACACACTTATCACCCACGTGAAGCATTCACTTTCCCACCAATTTATTTCTCAACAAGTGTTTTTAAATTCACAAAATTTTGGATAATGTGTTGTATTTCTTCTACATGAAGAAAATATAGTACTAATGTGAGAAATAATCTACAAATATAACATAATACATGTTCTTGGTCATGGAGGTTGTCGAAAGAAAGGTCCAAACACATCTTAGTGAAACTCTTTTCGAGGACTACTTGTGCTCTATTGTTCTTATCATGAAAGGTGTCTTTGGTGTACTTTCCTAGTGTACACCATCTGCATGTGATCTCGTTGCTCTAGTACACCCTTGGGAAGTCATGTAGAAATATGTTGCATGATATTCAAAGATCCATGGTGAAAAATGTCCAAGTCTCCTATTCCATAATTCACTGATTTCTCGACTCTATACCTCCTCTTCTTTCATGCTCAAATCATCATAGTATTCTACATCCAATTTGTAGAGGCTTTCTCCACCCAAACCCTCGATCGCGCTTCACTTTTCCCATGGAAATGTGACAAAGGAAATCCTTTCCTTTACTAAATATCACATCTTAGCCACAATATTCCAAAATATAAAATAAAACTAAATTATTGTTCAAAACTGAAATATACATGACATATTTTAATATTAAAGGAGAACCGAATCCCTTTGAAAAATAATTGTATTGATATTGATCGCATTATAACTTCCATCATTTCCCATCTTAATGTGCATACGGAGGTCCTTCTCCTCTAGAAGTCACTGAAAAATAATTTGTTTCCCTTCATATGGAATGAGGCTCCATTATCACACACTAACTATCATTGATATCACCATCCATGCAATGAGGGTGAAATCCAACTCGAATAGCTAGAGCTTCACTAACTAGATATTATAGTCAAGTTCTCGCGTACTCAACTAATTGATCAATTTTAACATCTAAAGGGGTTCTTCCAATGTTATTTTTAAAACACTCTATTTCCCTCTTGAATTATATCCCCCATATTTTACATGCAGGCATTCACTCGAGTCTAAGTAGTGCATTGTAACTTTAGTCACGTTCATTAAACTGTATCATTAATATTTTCATATTTGGAAAGCGTTAGTCAAACTCTCCTTTCAATAGTGAGTATTCAAGATTTCTCATAGGTGTAACATATGTTTTATTTTATTTTATCATCATCGGGGATTCAAATTTCATGAACTAAGTTTTGGCAAGCGATACTTTATTACTTACTAATTCTTCGGTTTGAAACATGAATCTTGCATCTCATGTCAAAGTATTCTACTACATATATAAATATGTACATTGTTAAAATCATACATTGAGTTTATTTCCACTAGTATAATCCCTCGATTTATTTTTCCACTCACCAATTCCTAGAAGTTTTTTGGAGTCTTATCAACCTTTAGTTGTGATGCCACTCGTAACATCCCCACGTAACCTCGTATGCTAGAATGCATAGGATCGGATATTTTTTACACAACTTACCCACATGTAGCTATCCAAAATTACTATTCCATATTTCTCATTAACCACTAGTTAGAATCATCATCATTACATACAATAACTTTAATAAATGAATAGTAAGTTAGATAACCATTAACAACCACTATTGTAGCATATTAACATAAAAAATTTGATGTAACCTTGAATCATTTTCATGATTACTTTAACTATATTAATTAATCACATATTTGTATTATAAACAAAATCTCATTCAAGGAATTCACATCATAAAAGTGGCACAACGGGAAACCACATCATTAGACACCGATATGCCTTGGAATCTTGATAGGGGTGAAAATCAACAAATGTTTAATTTTACTATTAACGTCCCTGATTGTTTTCACCACTAACTCAATGGTTATAAGGGATTACATCCCTTAACCAGCTGTGATAAAATATTACAAAAAATATCATCTCATTAAAAATCCTTATAGCTATTACTAGTCCTCATGATATCATTTACCCACATACCCTTGAGAATTATGACTTTAGGGCCTATTTCTTGCCATCGATGAATTATTCTCCAGCTAACATAACTTTAATCTACATAAACCACTAACTTATTTCCTAACATAACGGTAAAAATAATCCATATTTTCATTTGTCACAACCTTTTCCTGGAATTGCTACTATCAACAACGTTTGACATCATGATTAAATTAAGTTTCAATAAATATATTCTAAATCTATACTAGTGATGTTTTCTACCATATATAAATTTACATTCATGAAATGAAAACAAAATATCATGACATGCTTCCTTTAACAACGTTGCATGTGCATTAGTTATAAGCGTATAACCATCAATGCATTTCTATAAACAATACCACGTTAAATAAAAATTTCTCCTCGCATAAGTACACATTCTTGTAAGACAAATCACTACAATTTTCCATTCCTTTAAAGGAAACTAACACATAAGTAATGATATTCGTGCATGCGAAACTACATGAACTTTATCAAAAGGACTAGACCTTCAATTATTACTTTTGGCGCATGAAAAACGTAAAGAAAGTTAACACAATGAACGTTATCTCATATGCATATACTTTCCGAAAATATATTTTCCAATGTAGGATAACAAAAACATGTTATAATTTCCCGCATGGAAATGTATATTCTTTCCGGATGTTAGGAAGATGAATCCTAACATAAATCTCACATGCATATACATCTTATTCCAAAAAGAAACTAATATAACGGTAATGATAGTATAAAAGTAATCACATATAATTTTTTCTAAATAAATATACCTCAATAGTTCTTCTATCCATGCAAAGAACATATCTCTATAACACAATGAGTATTCTCTGTATGCAAAGACTACCATAATAGCTCTTCTTTAATGTATGCAATACATATTCCCTCCTCAAAGAATTCTACGATCATTAACTATTGTTTTCATGTAACAATACATACTTCCTTTCCAAAAAGAAATTTAATATAAACTCAATTATCTATATTTTTATACGCAAGTTTTACCATGCTTCCCTTTCGAGAAATTACCATAACTAACCATATTTTAGCATAAAAAAAAGGTAGAAATAACAAGGTTAACTTAACAATTTATGCACCTAAATCAAGAAATTGACAAATTCATCTAGTGAGGAAAACGAGGTTTATGCGTATCATGCGTATAACCATAAGTACGACATAAAATATCAAATTCAAAGACATGAATGAATCGGGACGTTTCGGAAAGGCGTTCCATAGAAATTTGGCAAAATATAAGGTGGAATATTCTTTATTTTTACCTCCTCTCCAGGAATTTCTCTTGTATCTAGAATTGGGAATCCAAAGGTAGCTTCCTAGTCATTTGTCTGTTTTCTCTACATCATTACATCTCTTATTCTCGTAGTCTCTTTTGGAATCTTCTTCTCTTTTTCTTTACTTTGCTTCTATTCTCATTTCTTCCTCTATTTTTTCTTTGCCATTCTCTTTGTTGCCTTTCATACCGAATCATGCTGAGTTAATATTTGGAAATTAGATCCTTGTCCTTCCTCCACCATTTCCTTCTCGATTGTTTGTTATGTCTTGATAAGAGGATGAGTTTGTGTTTCTTCAACTTTTTTCTATTTGTTAGAGGATTGGTTGATCTACTTGTTCAGCAATTTGTTTTCTTATATCTCTTCATTTTCCAATGGAAGATGTTTCTTTTTATGTTTGTTTCCTTTTTTATTTCATAGGATAACAGAGTTTCTCTTTCTACAAAAGTCAATATTTGTCCCGAACGTTGTTTTCTCTTCCAATTCTTTCTAAAGATTTTTTTCCAAATAACTCGTGTAATTAGTCCTAATGGTCACGCTCCCATGGATGGTTGAGTTGTTGTTTTTGTTTTAGAAAATCATACCTTTTTCATCTCTTTCTCGTAGGCATAAAGAAACATAACTAAAATAAACCCAATTTTTTTGTTGTTTTTGTGTTTTTTATTGTCTCTTCTAACTAGCTATATCTAGGTATGCTTCCCTGGAAGCGACTAGCCAAATAATTTAAGCCAAATTTATGGAACTAAATTAGAGCGTGTATTTCATTCTCAATATGGCCTAGTATACTTAGAAACATACCAAAAGATATGGGTCTTAGATCTATTTGGTTTGGGATATCATTGCTTTTAAGTTTTGTGAAAAGAGAAATGCATGATGGGATATTAAAAGAAAATATTCAAAATTACTCTATGAAAGCATGTGGATGATCAAATTTAGATTTACTCTATGAACACATGCAGATGTAATCTACAAAATAATTCATATTTATTCTATAAAAGCATGTAAATTATTGGTCGATGTCATTAATCTATTTTAGACATGGATGATGAGGCTCTACTCTAAGATTCCGAGGTATCCTTCTATAACACCATTTCCAAGCAAAGCTATGAAAGAATAATGAAATGAAAGAATGTAAAGTTGATGTACAAAGAAAGTAGAAAGTGAATCTAATCTAATCCGAGTCCTCATTCATGGAGAATAGGCTCTAATCTAAGATTCCTTGGTATCCTTCCACATTCAAACTAGTTATTGAACTATAGATCAATATTCACAAAAATTAAAACATGGCCATTAATAAAATTTCAGCATGAAAACATCTATAGAGTATCTATAGCAAAGAAGAATAAACATTCATAATTAAAGCTAGCATATTCATGATTATAAACACTATGTAACAATAAAGTGTACTTAGCTCAAATGGGGTTCCTCCACTCTTGCATGGTACACCTTCATCACAATCATCTATCGAAACTGATTCAAACCATATGAGCGCATAAAAAAACGAGAGAGAACAACTTTTAATCTTCAATTGTCTTGAGAAAATAATAATTCTCCACAAGTTCAATGAAACTTATAACTATGAAAGCCTTGTTTAAATAGGCCAAAACATACCAAGAATAGCTAAAAATACTTTGGATAACTCATAATTATCTTCAATCCACCTTACTAGGTCAAATTTATTAGCTGGTTACCCAAAATATGTGTGAATCCCAAAAGAAATCACAAAACTCCCCATATTTTATGCTACAATTGAGGGATATTTATGAATAGCTATTATAGTTTGACCGGCGTTGACCGACCCTAATCTAGTTTTCTAGTATGAACCAATAGGTATTCATTAATCCTTGGTTCCCATAGTTTCCAGTTTGTGCATTTGGTTTGCTGCAAGTGTCCTGCAACCATGACTTCAAATGAGCTATTCTGGGCTTTTTCAGTTCTATCACTAATTTATATTTAATGCTCAATTTTCACTAAAGACACTAAAATAACTAAAAGACATGATTCAAATATATTGATGTGCAAAAATGGGTGAATATGATATGATAGGATGCGAGAAAAAGTGGTAAAAAGAAGAAAACATGTATGGTAAAGGAAGCTAAAATTGGAAACCAACTAATCTTCTTTGAAAGATTTTATCAACATATCATCACCGATTAAAATGAAATCATTTACATATAATACTATAATCAACAATTTAGCTTCAAAAACAATATGGTAAAGGTTTTCATCTACTTCACCTATGTGTAAAGCCCAACTCGGTTAAATATCTGTCAATCATGGTGTACCAAGTACGAGGTGCATGTTTCAATCCATACAATGATCTCTTGAGTCCGCACATCGTGTGAATCTTTGTCAAAGGTATCAAATCTTTTCTAGTCGTTCAATTTACACCTCCTCCTCAATCACTCAATTGAAGAATGTTTTCCTCACATCCATTCGATGGGTTTTCAATTCCATTTTTCATTGCAAGTGCTAGAATTGATCTAGTAGAAGAGCACCTTGCTATTGTAGAATAGAGTCTCCATGTAATCAATTCCCTCCACGAGAGAACTCCTTGGCCACAAATCTAGCTTTTTATTTCTTGATGCTTATGCTATTGATTTCTCTACCTTGTATATCCTCCTTTGAACCTACCACTGACTTGTTTCTCTCATCTTTGGACCACTTCCCAAACACTTTTTCTCAATATGGAAACATATTCCTCTACCGTGGCATCAATCCACACCGGCTTATACACTCATTCCTCAAATGTGGATGGTTCTTGTCTCAACTATCTCACTCATTAGAGTCATGCACCCGAGTACTAGTGTGATGACCTCCTCTTCCTTTGTTGTGATTTTGGTTCTCCTCCCATTCTCTCTAGAATCATGTAATAATTTCTTTAGCTTTCCTAGTGTGATTCCTTCCATCTCTATATGTCTCTACATGAATAGGTGCTTCCACTCTCTACTCCTATTCTTATGGCTAATACACAACATTCAAGGTTCTTCCATTGGATATTAAAGCTCCTCATCTACATGAAACTGAAGGTCCCACTCAAGGGAACATATCATGGCCTTCTCTTCATTGAAATTCCCATTTCTATGAACAAATTTCATCCTCTGAGATGGTAGGTACACATTATAGTTTTGATGTGTATCATTGTACCCCAAAAATATCCCTAACTCTGCTTTCAACTATATATTTTTTCTTACATCCTTGGAAACATGATAGTAAATTGATGAACCAAATATTCTTAAGTGGGAAACATATGGTTTCTTCCATGAAAAAGCTTCTTCTAGTGTACTCATCCTGAGAATATGATGAGGACTCCTTTTCTAAATATATACAATTGTGTTGCATGCTTCATCCCACAAGTGTAGTGCTAGTCCCTAATCATGTAACATTTCTCATGCAACTCCCACAATACTTATGTTCTTCCTTTTAGAAACCCCATTCTGTTGTGGGTTACGGGGTGTTATTAATTCTTGTAGAATACCTTATTTTGAACAAAATTTCTTGAACTCATTTGACACATATTCAACATTGATATTACTCATGAGATCATTCACTTTCCTGCAAATTTATTTCTCAACAAGTGTTTTAAATTCACAAAATTTGGAGAATGTCTGGTCTTTCTTATGCATGAAGAAAATCTAGTACTTACGTGAGAAATAATCTACAAATATAACATAATACATGCTCTTGGTCGTGGAGGTTGTTGAGAAAGGTTCACAAAAATCTGAGTGAACTCTTTCGAGGACTACTTGCACTCTACTATCCTTATCATGAAAGTTTCCTTTGGTGTATTTCCCTAGTGTACACCATTTGCATGTATCTCATTGCTCTAGTACACCCTTGGGAAGTCTTGTAGAAATGTGTTGCATGATATTCAAAGCTCCATGGTGCAAACTTCCAAGTCTCCTACACCATAATTCACTAATGTCTCGGCTATGTACCTTATCTTATTTTGTGCTCAAATCATCACAGTATTCTACATCTGATTTGTAGAGGTACTCCAACCAATCCCTGATCTGCTTCACTTGTTCGGTGGCAATTTGAAGAAGGAAATCCTTTCCTTTACTAAATATCACATCGTAGCCACAATCTTCCAAAAAATAAACTAAAACTAAATTATTCCTCAGACCCGAAATATATATGACACATTTTAATGTGAGAGGAGAACTAGAATCCCTCTAAAAATTAACTGTAATGATATTGATCGTGCTATACCTTACATCATCTCCCACCTTGATGTACATATGGAGTTCCTTCTCCTCCAAGTCACTGAAAACTTATTTGTTTCCCTTCATATGGAATGAGGCTCCATTATCTAGATACCACACACTACCCAACACTGATATCACCATGCATGCAATGAGGGTGAAATCCAACTCCATTTTTTAAGCTAGAGCTTCACTAACTAGCTTTTATAGCCAAGTCTCACTACTCAACTAATTTCTAATTTTTAACATCTAAAGGGGTTCTTCCAATATACTTTTAAATCACTCTATTTCCCTCTTTAGCTTTGATAGCAATTGTAACATCCATGGGTAACCTCGTATGCTAGAATGCATAGGATCAACAAATTTTGACACAACTTACCACATGTAACTATCCAAAATTAATATTCCATATTTCTCACTAACCACTAGATAGAATCTTCATCATTACATACAATAACTTTAGTAAATGAATAGTAAGTTACATAACCATTAACAACCATTGTTGTAGCATATTAACATAAAAAATTTGATGTAACCTTGCATCATTTTCATGATTCCTTTAACCAGATTAATTAACCACATACTTCATGTTATAAACATTAGCTCATGCAAGGAATTTGCATCATAAAAGTGGCACAACAGGAAAGCACATCATTAGACATTGATATACCTTGGAAGCCTGATAGGGTGAAAACAAACAAACGTTTATTTTTTTATTAAACGTTCGTGAGTGTTTTCACTAAATCAATGGTTATAATGGATTCCGTCCCTTAACCATTATGATAAAATATTACAAAGAATATCATCTCATAAAAAAATTAATTCATTATAAGTTATTACAGTCATCATGACATCATTTACCAAAAAACCCTTGAGAATTATGTCTTTAGGGCCTAGTTCTTGCCATCAATTAATTAGTATCCAACTGACATAACGTTAATCTGCATAAACCAATAACTTATTGCCTCACATAATGGTAAACATAATCCATATTTTCATTTGTCACAACCTTTTCATAGAACTGCTACTATTAACAACGTTTGACATCATGATTAAATTAAGTTTTGGTAAATAAATTCTAAATATATACTAGTTAAGTTTCACCATATTTACATGTACATTCATGAAACGAAAACAAAATATCATGGCATGCTTCCTTTAACAATGTTGCATATTCAATAGTTATAAGCGTGTAGCCATCAATGCATGTGTATAAACATTACCACATTAAATAATATTTCTCCTCGCATAAGTACACATTCTTCCAAGATAAATCACTACAACTCTTCAATAATTCCTTTAAAGAAAACTAACACATAAGTTATTATATTCGTTCTTGTGAAATACATGAATATTATCAAAAGAACTAGCCCTTCAACTATTACTTTTGGTGCATGAAAATATGTAAAGAAAGCTAACACAATGAATGTTGTTCATATGCATGAAAATGCATATAATTTCCAAAAATATATTTTCCAGTGTAGACTAACAAAACATGTTGAAATTTCCTGCATGCAAATGTATCTTCTTTCTAGATGTTAGGAAGATGAATCCTAACAGAAATCTCACATGCATATACATATTTTTCCAAAATAAACTTAGATAATGGTTATGATAGCATAAAATTAATCACATATATTTTTTCTAAATAAATATAGCTCAATAGTTCTTCTATCCATGCAAAGAACATATGTCTATAACACAATGAGTATTCTCTATGCATGCAAGAGCTTATCATAATAGCCCTTCTTTAATCTGTGCAATACATATTCTCAAAAATTCTATGATCATTAGCTATTATTGTCATGTAACAAATACATACTTCTTTTGCAAAAGAAAATTAATATAACCCCAATTCTCTATATTTCTACACACAAGTTTAGCATGCTTCCCTTTCAAGAAATTACCATAGCTAACCATATTTTATGCATAAAAAATAGGTAGTAATAACAAGGTTAACTTAACTATTTATGCACCTAAATCAAGAAATTGACAAATTCATCTGGCGAGGAAATATTTTCAAGGTTATCTAAATACAAAAGCATATTTTCTATTTCATAATAACTACACTTTGTGCATGCAACAGATATTGTTTTTACACAATTGCATAATTGTTTCAAGAAAGAAACATGTGTTCTTCTTTTTGTATGAAGAAGATTCATATCCATATTTTAGGAAGACAATATTTATTTTCATCAATGCATGCACAAAATTCTATGCAATATTTTTTCACTCAAATCCTTGTAGTCTTTAAACAAACAACATGAGTAATATATGCATACATATTCACAAAAACCCTTCCAATAAAATTAATCTAATTAACTTTTCTTTGTATGCACAAAATTTCAAAGCAGGCATCCTATATTTTTTTACATAAGATGCATATGAAATATTATATATTTTTTTAAAAGACCACCAATGTTGAGTTCTCTTCTTTTAAATATAAAAATATTGATATCCAAATTTCTTCTTCTAAATATATAAATATTGATATCCAAGGCCTCCCGGATGACCCATTGTTGGGAATCTCCTCCATCTCAGGGGAAGCCCAACAATTCTATGTACTGATTTGCTACAAAATAAGGTCCTCTGGTAATTATAAATATGATTATTAATTACTAATTTTATATTTATTTTATTTTATTTTTATTTTATATAATTTGACTTAGTTAAATTGTTTTATTGATAATTATAATTATTAATTATTTTATTTTATTTTATTATTTTATTTGATCTAGTCAAAACCTTTACAAGGCACTACATTAAATTACAACATCTCTACTATGGGTAGCCTTCACCATAGAATGAGCCAAAGTATTGCTTGGTGATTCTCAATGAGTTAGGAGAGCATAAATATCTAAAAAAAATCAAGTTTATAAATATAGGGAAAAACTATTGAGATTAGTTTTTTTTATTATTATTTACAAATTTAAATTTAAATGAATAAAAATTAACATTCTAATTTATCATCAATCTAAATTATAGATCTTAAATTCACTCTACGTCATTGCCAAATCATAGTTCAATTGACCTAAATAGTATATCATACGGAGAACATAAGGTAAGAACTCAATGATGGAATTGTGGTGTTAATATATATTTGTGTTCATGACTTCATAAGGTTATTAGTTTAGTGGAGGAAAATGCTCACCTATCTATGCTTGGGTCAATTGAGGATAATTCCTATAACTATATTATTGAACAACTCCTAATTCCTATAACCTATAACTATATTATTGAACCACTCCTAATTCCTACAACCAATAATTCTATTAAATATGTTTGGGTCAATTGAGGAGAATTCCTATAACCAATAATTCTATTAAAAATGCCAAAACAACATGAAAATAAGAAGAAAAACAACTAACTAAAATCGTATCTCCACACATAACCTTATGAAAAAGGAAAAGCCAAACCATTTATGAAAATGAAACCTAAACCGCTTATATAAATTAAACCTAGTCCAAACATTATACAAAAGTGGTGAAATTTGAATTGAAAGTAATTAAGAAAATGAAATTTTAACCTAAAGAAATTATGAAAATGAAACTTAGTCAAAATGTTAAAATTCGGTGACCTTTGAACATGACCGAGGCATGAAAACCGTGGCTCCCACAACTAGACCTCAAAACTAAACCGTTGGAATTGTGTAGGGATTCTAACCATTCACGCACAGAACATATACATTGCGTATGTGACACTTGTACATTATGTATATTGACCATTATATATATAATAATCAAACATCGATTGTTGTGGTGGCACAGATCATGTGACTTTGACCACATAGATTATAGAAAATTGCAGCTTGTTACAAACTTCCAGAGCATAAACAGTGGGATTCCAAATAATAATTCATGGTGTGCATGTTGCATTTTTATGTGATTTTCTTTACCAAAGAAGAAAAGATGGAATATATGTAAATCTGATTTGTTTTAAAGAATCTATAAATGCTCCTGCCTCAAAATCCATAATGTCTCGCATGTGTTCAATTGAATTGAAAGAACAGAGGAGTAAAAGAGGGGATTTATAATAGGTAGTACCTCATAGAACCCAATGTCTTGCATCACTGTTGCAAAGCCCCTAGTATGGCTCAACAAGAACACAAGTAGTACACAGGGTCACCATCACCACCACCATCATCACGAGATTGTGAATATGGATTGCATCGTAGCAGGGAATTCTCCCTCTGTTTTGGGCTCTTGTAGGTCCCCATATTTACATGATCCTGAGATTGAAATCTGTGAAGGTTCCCCTTGGAATCATGGTTTTCATATGCCCAAGAATGGGGGTATTCAGACCAGTTTTGTGGGGTCTCGGCTTTGGGCTGTGTTGGCAATCAGATATGAGAATTTTTTGCAGAGCGAAGGGGGGAAAATCCCAGTGAAAAAAGTGCAGCAGAGGGTCATGTCTCTGTGTGTCGGTGTACCAGAGGGGAAGAGCCCAGAAAATTCTTCGGTTTCTGCAAGGGCCCCTCGTCACCGTTCAAGAGGAAATGCCCGTTGAGGCTGGATATTCTACTCCAATTGCCCAGCATGGAGGCACAGTACGCAGCGGCCATGGATTAGCCACTGGAGATAAATGAAGAGGGTTTTCATTATTCGGTTTCATGCAAAAAGGGCTGGAGAGAATTCATGGAGGATACCCACAATGCCATTATCAATGTTCTCGGTGATTCCAAGGAGGACGACCAGACCATTAGTAGCCGTTTCCAGCTGTTGTTCCCCTCCCAAGGGCAGGTTCTTACGCGTTACTCACCCGTCCGCCACTGGAAACACCACTTCCTGTCCTACTTGCATGTGTTAAGCATGCCGCCAGCATTCATCCTGAGCCAGGATCAAACTCTCCATGAGATTCATAGTTGCATTACTTTTCAACGAACCACTTAGACTCACCCACATGTCAACATACTATTCGTGAGAAGGGCGATATGGAAGGTTTGTGATTGGCTGAGGTGAACAATGTTTACTCACCCCATGCCCACAAAGATAACGCCTCCGGCGTAAAAATGATAAGGAAATCCCATGGTGGTTTGTAATTGTTCTGAGACTTAATCGTTTCTTACGCGGTTTGTGGGAGTACAATAGCGATATTACAAATAACTATTGATATTCAAATATATATTTATAAAAATTAAACTAAATTAAAAAAACAATATAAATAAATAAATATCTTCTTGCAATATAGTTTGTGACCATAAATAAGAGATGAGAGGATAAAACATTTTAGAATGTGCTTTGATTACTAATCAGCATAGATCTATTTTATCTCTGGATCTATCAAAGCACTGAGAGGGATCAAATCTATCCAGATTCAAAGCTCCAAGAAACGTTTTCACTTCTAAAGATTTGATTCCTCTCCTTTCTTAGTATATATTTACTTAAAATGAATCTATGATAGCTCTTAATAATATTATTTAAATTTCACATCTTTATATAGAAAAATATGCTCATTTTAAGTTTTATTAAAACTTTGATTTAATCTCTATAGAATATCCGTGGAAAATTTGTGTAGTAGCGAGGATAAAGGGTTTAAATATATCTCAAAATTAATTATAACTATTTTTCTTTTAGACTTAATTAAAAAAAAATTGTTGTATAAACATGCAACATTTTGGAGTTTTGACCAGAATCAAACTAGTTTCATTTCGCCAAATCTTAACTTTTTTTGTTTAAGATGGGTTTCTAACAGCATATATGGATTCAACACATGGCACTAGAATTGAGGAGAGTTTAAAATTGAGGAGATTTTACAACTCAAACTTGTGATTCCAAAAAATATCTCCCCACAATTTAAATTGGAAAATACTAAAAACCTTTCAAGCTATAAAATAGATAGACTAACCCAAAAAAAAATGTTATACAATTAAATTAACGTAAGATATTTATAAAATATTTTGATTGTGAAATGAATTATGGTTCTTGACATGTGTCATTGAGAAGCCACCCTATTGGCCCATGGTATTGTAAGAAAGCTTATTTACAAGTTAATAATATCCATGTAAAAGTGGATATCCCTCCTTAAAAATATTGTTATATTTAAATTATTAAGTTCTTATGTCATTATTAATTAAATTTAAATATAATTACAGAATAGTTATTTGAATTTATATAATAAAATAAATCTTAATTTATAGATACTATTTATATATTATATATTTTAATATAATATGTATATTATATTTTTTTTATATACAAAATTGTTTATAATTTTATTAATAACAAGTTCATTCATATATGGTAGTTGAAGACCATGTAAATTCATGGTATCTACGATGCTAGTATGGCTGCTGGTGGGCAGATCGCTGATCAGCAGCAGCAAGATTGAGAATGAGTATGAACACGATGAACATGCATACTATCACGCGATCAGCCTTTTTTCCCTCCATCAATAATGATCGCCAAAGATTGAATTCCCACACTCAATACACAAGAGGATGATTCAAGCACTTAAAGGTAGACATGAGCAATCCTTACATCTATGGGCAACGAAACTGAAATATATATAGATGGTTTGGCATGACTCTGAAATGGCGGTCCGTTTTGTCCCCCTGATTCACAAGCTAGGGTTTAGCGATATTTTAGGAAGTTATTAGAAAACTGAACCTCTTTCTTTCTTTTCTTTTTTTTCTTAGTTTTTTGTTTTTTTGGTAAAAGAAATCTATTAGTAATGTATGAAGTATTTCTGTTTATTTTCTGATTTAATTTTATTAGTAGTGTATAAAGTATTTCCATTTATTTTCTGATCTAAATTGTTTAGAATCCAGTGGACATTTATTGAAATAACAATTTTGAAATTCTTGCCTGAAATTGAAATTGTATTTTTTTGAAAAAAACCATTTTATCTATAAATTAGACTACATCTTTTTTTAATTCATTTTAGCCTTAAATGTTATTAACCATTAATAAAATACAATTTGGAGAGTGTAAACTTCTATCATTCATATCTATTTTATCATAAATCTTCCGGAATCACAATTTCATTTGAGAAGTAGACCCATTTCGAACTAAGAATGATGATTGTGCTCATCTACATCATTCAATATAAATAATGCAGGTATGCAATGGTCAATGTCAAAACCATAACAAGAAATTAATGAAAATGGGCGTTAAGAAAATAAAATATTATTAAACCTAGTCAATATAGTTAGAAACAAATATTAAAATAATTAAATTGAATGAAAAAATAATAAAATAATAATAAAATTAATAAATAAAATAATAAGGTTAAACAAACAAAAAGAAACCAAAAAATCACAATTAATTTGCCATTTTTAATAAATTATTAATAACCCAAATATAACAAACAAACAAAAAAAATCAACATTAAACCTAGTCAATATAGTTGGAAACAAATATTAAAATAATTAAATTTGAATAAAAAATGAATAAACTAGTAATATAATTAATATAATTAATAACTAAATAATAATAAAATACTAAAAATAACACCAATAAGGTTACATAAACAAAAAATTATGGAATAAATTAATATCTTAAGAAATTCCTAATTCTATGTTTGATTTTTTCTTAAAATTCTATGTGAATTTTTCTATAATTCCCCATAAAGATATTATATACTTCCTTTCTTCTTAGATATATAGTGGAAAATTGAAAATTTAGAAATTTATGGTGCTTAATAAGTCAGTAATTGAATACCAGCTCGAAATTAATTTGAAGTGCGGAAAAAATGATCGCTCTGAACTCTGCATCCATGAACTAGGGTTTGGAAGACTTTGGGCAGGCTGCCCCTAGCAGACCCTCTACCCCAGCCTTGAGGCCCCTTTAATCTCCTCGTGCATAGATAGTCTCACGCATGGAGGACAATAGTAGCGGGACGGTGGATCCCCCCTCCTCTAGTTCACCCTCTAATGGAGCGGCGATAGGGGTTGGCAATGACTGTCAGCAAACCTCTATCTGGCTCCCTAACCCATCTGGGATGTCACCCATAGCGAAACCGCCAACAGCAGCAGCTGAAGAAGCAGCAACAGTCACATCCTCCACATGCATACCCAAGGCAACAACAAGAACCAAGATTGATCTCCCGACTCATCGAATCAACGGAAGAACCTACTATATGAAGGACCATGCCCTGATAGGCAAGTTCATGGGATTCTGGCCTACAGAAAAATCCCTTCTAGGTTGGATCACCACCAAAAGGAAACCCAAGGGCCATATCGATCTACATCTATGTGCCAAGATTTTCTTCAATATGATCTGCACATGCATCAAAGACAAGAACCGACCCCTCGATGGCGGTCCATATTTCTTACACTCAGCAGGTCTATATCTGTGCAACTAGGTCGAACGCTTCAATCTGGAAAAAGAAGATTTCAATTTGGCTCCATTATGCGTTAGGCTCTACATTCTACCACAAGACTATTGGGACGAGCTAACCCTTCAAGACATTGGCAACTCTCTGGGTGAATTCATAAAAATAGCGGAAGAGACAAAGAACAACAAGCATGTAGCCTATGCAAGGATATGCCTATACGTGCACATCGCAAAGTCTCTCCCTGATGAGGTAAGCCTACTTCATGATGACTGTGAATGGATCCAAACAATAGATTATGAACATGTGTCGTTTAGATGTTGGAAATGCCACCATAATGGGCAACGTTTTAGAGACTGCCCCCTAAATCAAAGATCGACTCTGAATAATGCCTCCACAGACAAAAACACCGAAGGGTTCATGAAAGTCTCTAGAAGAAAAAGGCATACTAGGAAGTGAAACATGAACCAGAGAAAAAGAGGTCCAGCCACAAGAAACAGTTTTGAAGCCCTAGCTATACAGAATGAGGATGAGAATGAAATCCCAAGAGACTCAGATCTGCCCCCGCAGAAGAAATCCTAGACTCCGGAGGCCCAACAGACAAAAATCCAACTAGATTCCTTTCTGCAACCTGAGTCCTCAACACATATTATGGGAAACTCAGAAAAAAGGCAAAGGCAGAGCCCTGGAATTAATCCCAGAAACAATGGAAGAACTAGAGAGTATTGGCTACCGATACCTAGACATTATGGGGCTTGAAGATGCATGCAAGAGGAAAGAATTTCTTTCAATCCCCCATCAGTAGATCCAGAAATTGGAGGAAGTCCTCATCAGAGCTCAACAGCTACCCTTCCTCGCCATTCAAGGTGGCACTCTCCTGAACACCAATTTCATTTTGAAAGAATCCCGAAAATGAGGAAGAATAACGGATCTGCAACAACTGTTCATCATGGGTAGAGAACTAGTAGAATCAGGGTGTTATCCCAAGCTAACCAGGTTCTACTCAGTCATTCCCAACACCTCTCAATGAATCTCATCTCATGGAATAACAGAGGGCTAAACAACCCCTCCCTCCAGGCACAGGTTAATCAAGAAAAGGATCACTAAGGAAAACCCCACAATTTTCTTTATGCAAGAAACAAAATGCTCGAGCTCAACTCTGGATACCATCTTCAACAAACTCTGGAAAGGCTACAACACCCTAGCCATCGACGCATGTGGAGCTTCGGGAGGCCTACAAATTATTAGGAACCCCCAATTGATCACCCTAGAGAAAATTCGGGCAAATCACCATTTCATTCAAGCCTCCCTCCACCTGATTTGAACCAATTCATGGACACCTCACAAATTTCTACTTCCCACAGTTAGTGCTACAAAAAACAGAGCTTTTAAACAGCATAGCAGATCTCAACAACCAGCGAACTCACGCATTATAGCTGATTGGAGGAGACTTCAACATGATCACTACCCTTCGGGAAAAAAAGGAGGAAGGACACATCTTGACATGGACATCAAAAAATTCAAGGAATTAATCCAAGGTAATCATCTAATAAATCTACAAACATCCAATGGCATCTTCACTTGGAATAACCAGAGGTGTGGATCCCATCAAATTGTATCAATATTGGATCGCTTCCTCATCACAGAAAATTTCATCCACCTAGGAGGGGAGCTAGCAGACACCATCACTCTAGCCTTTGGTTCGAATCACTGGCCGATCCAACTTCAATGGAAAAGAGCTAGTATTGCCACATCCAAACCTTTTCTCTTTGAAAAATTTTGGCTCAAAAAACTGGGGTTTAAAGAACTCGTCTCAGTTTGGTGGGCTACCCTCAATCCACCCCTGGGCACAAAAATGTATCAGTTCCAGTAGAATCTGAAGGTGCTCAAATGGAAATTGAAACTATGGAATCATAACACCTTTGGAAATATCTTCCATGACCAAAGAGAGATGAAAATTCAAATGCATAAGTTCCAAAAAAAAATCATCTCAGAAGGCAGATCAGTAGACTCAAAATCCATGGAAAAGATGCTAACATCCCAACTCGAAGAAAGAAGAAGTCAAGAAGAAATCATATGGAAATATAAATCACAGATTTTTTGGCTCAAGTAAGGAGAACAAAACACAATTTCTTTTCACTGCTCTATAATCCATCATATGATACACAATAGAATAACAGTCCTCAAGAATCAAAATGGGGAGCGCATGGAAAACCATGAGGACATCACAGAGGAACTGCTCAATTACTTCAAAGACATCCTCAAAGAACCCAAAAACCTAGCGACAAGAAGCTATTGATAAAATCACACAGCATTTCCAAAAATGGTCAATGAGGATCACAATAGGATGTTTCTCAAAGCCACAACCTTGATGGAGGTCGAACAAGTGGTTTTCCAACTAAAAGAAGGAAAAGTCGCAGGTCTGGACAGATTCACCACCAACTTCTTCCACTTTTTTTGGGATACCATCAAAGAGGAGATCTGGGGCATAGTGGAGGAATCGTGCAAAACTCACCGGATTCTTCTTTCTCTTAATGAAAATTTCTTCACTCTCATCCCAAAGGAAGACAACGTAGCTTCCCCAAGTAAGTACATGCAAATAATACTCTCCAATGTTATTTACAAAATAATTTCCAAATTTATAGCTAATATATTGAAGCATCTTCTTCCTATGCTCATCTCTCTGGAGCAAACATGATATGTTGAAGGAAGGTATATCATTGAAGGAATTATTATAACCCATGAATTCATCCACTCCTTAAAAACCTCAAAAAATCCTGGCATGCTTCTCAAAATTCACCTTTCCAAGGCCTTTGACAAGCTCAACTATAACTACATTAAACATGTACTTCTAGCCTTTGGTTTCTACCATACTTGGGTTTGCTAGATCATGACCTTAATATCCTCCCCTTTCTTCTCTATCCTAGTCAATGGCATCCCCTCACCAACATTCAAACCCTCCAGGGGTATAAGGCAAGGCAATCCTCTCTCACCTTTTCTGTTTGTACTTATGGCCGAGGGTTTGTGCTGCCTAATCAAGAACTTGATCTGATATCATCACCTTAAAGTTATCCCCTTACACAATCAACCTCCCATTTCTCATAAAAAAATTTGGATGACAACATGATCGTGGGTAATCCCTCTATGCAGGAATCTCGCACCCTTAGAACTCTTCTTGACATTTTTTCTAAAGCCTCCAAAACTAATGTCAACCCCAAGAAATATCAAATATTCTTCTTCAATACGCCCACCATAACCCAATCCAATATTTCTCACATCCTCAACTTCACCATAGCCTTTTTGTCGTCCAAGTATTTGGGGGCTCCCCTCACGGACTCAGTTATTAAACACTCATCCTGGGGAGAGCTATTGGACAAAATGTAGACTAAACTATCCATCGTGACCCATCACTCCCTCAACATTGTTGGATGTCTAGTTCTAATCAAAAAATTTCTTCAATCTCTGCCCATATACCTCTTTCCCATTCTTTCTGAACCAAAATGGGTCCTCAAAGTCATCCGTAACCTTCAAATAACTTTTCTTTTAGATGGATCCAAAGACAAGCACAAATGGGCACTAGTCAAATGGAAAGAGGTATGTATGCCGAAAACTTAGGGAGGACTTGGTCTAAGAGATCCAGATAATAACATCATCATCATGGGTGGCAATGGTGGAAATCGGTCTCCTCCCCACAAAAATCATGGACGACCTTATGGGCGGCCAAATATGCAGGAAATTGGCCTAAGGGGGAACTAATCAGATTCAATATTACTCTTGGAGGATCCCAAATCTGGAATGCAGCCAGTCAACAAAAATATCTGATCAAAATCATAGCTTTTGGGAACTACGTGGTGGGGCTCAAGCTTGGTTCTTCGGGGACTCATGGCATCAAATTCCAAGCCTCTCCTTGGCCTTCCATTGCCCCATCTAGAGCACGGTTTTACAAGAAATATAAAAAAAAAAAATCCAGGACTTTTGGACTAATGATGTAATTCAAGGTTTCCGGAATTGGCTCCCCACAAATAGATGGCAAGTAGACTAGAACAATGAACAATAAAAAGATATTTGGGAGGAATTAACAAAAAAGAGAATCTAAAATTAGCAAGGGTGAGACCTCTCTGTTGGGGCCATACTCCAAGTGGAAATTACTCAACCAAGTAAGCCTACCATCTTATTAAACCTCCAAACCCTGGCCCCACAAATCAACTATGCAAGAAGATATGGACAACTAATCTCTGGCCCAAAGTCGCTAATTTTTTATGGTTTCTAAGTAAAAGATGCAACCTCACATGGGAGAACTTCATGAGGAGAGGATTTTTGGGTCCTTTGAGGTGTCCTCTATGCCAGAATGACACTGAAACTATCGATCACCTGCTAGCCCTCTACCCCATATCTAACACATTCTGGGACAGGATCAAGACCCTCTGCAAAAGATCTAACTGATACCGGGGAAACATAACCAACACCATCAACAGGTGGTAGGATAAACCCTACTCCAGAAATCTCCTAAATCATCTCTAGAAGCCCATTTTGGGCCTACTCACATGGAACCTCTAGAAAGAAGGAAACAGCAGGATATTTAAAGATGCAGCTTTAAATCAAGATCATATATAGACCAAGCTACAAAACAATTTAGAAAAAACTCTTTCCTTGGAACACTGGGGGAAGTATGACTTCCCGACAAGCACAGCTGAATGAACCATCTGGAAAAATTGGCATATGAGTATTGAACCCCCCATGGAAAATTCCACCTTGTGTATACAAAGGATTGCCTCTCTTGAACATTGGAATCCACCCCCTACTGGATTTTTCAAATGCATCTTTGATGAAGCCTCCAAATTCAACCCAGGGGAAGCCAGATTTGGGGGCATATTTAGAGACTCTAGCAGCAACCCCTTACATGCCTACTACGAAAACCTAAGGTGGGATAGCAACAACTCCATGGAACTGGAGGGGCTTATCCAGGGTATCTCCATAGCCATTGAGCTTAATTTTTTCCCACTAGAAATGGAAGAAGAATCTCAACTCATCATCTAAGATTCTAGAAGCATCCTCCTTGTCCCTTCATCTATAAAGTTCTCCACCAGCTGGAGGCTTGCCAACTGCCTCAATCTTCTAGAACATCTATTGCAGGATCACAAGGCCATGGCTTTCCACCATGTGTGCAGAAAATCAAACACCGTAGCAAACCTCCTGGAAAAAAAAGGAGTGGATAGCAACTTAACACTCTACCACTCTAATTTTCATCAGATTCTAGAAAAAATCCTACATGAGAGTTGCCTCACTCTCCACCAAAAGGATTTAATTTCCCTGGATGTGAGTGACACATCCAGATCATGTGAGGAGAGCTCCTTCCACGCTTAGGCTAACGCCACCTTGCAACTCCAATTCTAACATGATGCGAAACCTCAAATCACCAATCATTTTTACCGATTCTCTGCCACACCTAGCCTCTTGCCACACCTCGTATCACATGCAAAAACACTTGGACAATCCCTCACTGCCTCTGCGCTCATGCCACATGCCCTCAAAAGGAACAGAAGTTCCTCATTCATTCATCTCATTGATGCTCCAGATGGTCTAAAGAGTCATCATTTTTATTCTCCGCACCATCACATTGCTACTTCATCTTGCCTTACACACCACCATTGCTATTTCCCTCCCTGATGCACACTCCCCTTGCCACACACCCCCAGTTGTGAGTCCCCTATCACACGCCCTCCTACTATGTGCCCCGCCCCAAGTGATCCTCCTTACTGCAAGCACCCCTCCTGTGTGCCTCCCTACTGTGTGCCCCTCCCCCAGTGCATCTCCCAGCTGCGCGCCCTATAAGGTGAGCACTCGATTTTCATGCCCCCTTTTGTGTGCCCTCTTGTTTCACAACCCCTCGCTACATGCCTTTGTTGCGCACCCCCTGCTGTGCGCCCCTTGACTCTCGGCCTAGACTCACAGTCGGCCACCCTTTCTCTGCTCAAAAGCCTCTCCATGGCCCCACACCAACGTCAAAATCCCATCAGGGGAAGCTACAAAGGTGTGTTCTCAAGATGCTATTACCGAGGCTAAGACTAGCATCTGAAATCCATCGAAGGCTCCTCATCAAGAAGTCATGAAAGGTAGGCTACTCAAAAACCTGACATCACCTAGGGAGAGAATGTCTTGACTCTGGAGAAGCCTAAGGGCAAGAGAGGCCCCAAAAAATCTCCCATATCGCACTCTTATCCGCCCACACCTTGGAAAACCAAGCCACTCCCTATTCATGAGCCTGTGGAGGAGGAGATAGACATTAGGATCATCGATTCGGATGGCGTCTAGACCAGATTTTTAGACGCAGAGTACCCTATTGTACCCATCGTCTGCACAGCCCCTCCAAAGCCTCTGCATCAGCCCACACCTAAGGAGGAAGCCACTACAAGTGAATATGGATGCCTAATTGAGGAGGAGGAACACGCAACAGAGGAAGATGAAGGAACCCCATGACACTCTGTAGCAAGGTTCATCTATTTTTTTTGTCAACTTAGGACATACTTCAGCTATTTTTTTTCATATGTGTCACTAAATATTTTGTAAAAAAAGACTGTATGACACTATTAAGGGGTTGGTTTCCTCCCAGGAGGTAGCCCCAAACCTGTTTTATTTTGAAAAATACCAAGGCAGGGATTGGCTAAGTACTGCTTGTCATCTCTGCCCAAAGCCTTTGTAAACTTTATTTTATGATTTTAATATAGTTTAGCCTTACTTACAAAAAAAAATAAGTCAATAATTTTGCATTTTAAAATAAATAAATAAAATAAAATGTATAATTTGATTAATGGACACAATGGTCTTTCTGTTAGACAATTTTTTTAGTCATTTTTGCTTAAAATTTGGTAGATATTTTTTTTTTAATCAAAAATAGTATTTGTATTGTATAATTTTGAGCTTGGTTATCAACAAATACATCAAGCATAAAGATCTTAATTTCATCAAAAAATTTCAGATGTTTTCTCTTGTCCAATAGGAATACATGATTTTCCTCACGAGAAAAAATATAAGCAATGAAAAGACTGGTTTTGGTAGGTGAATGTGTTCCAAAACGACCCCAACAAAACACAAAAACCACAACATATAACAACCTAGCCTAATTTATAGACAAAATATATTTTGATTTTTGGTTGTCTAAAATACATTTTTTAATGCATGAATGGGTTCAACATCCTAAAAAACCCTTCATGCACTTGTATTTTATAGATTAATCAGCTTAAACTCACACTTTTAAAAATCTATTCTAAATTTCGATTAAAATTAACAAAAAAAATTATTTGAAAAAATTCATCTCATCTATTTGTTAGAACACACAAATATTTTATGAATATGAACGTACTCATTTCATAGATAGGTTCATTTATGTTTGGGAAATTAGTAGTTTTTGGAGTGCTTGAGATGGTTGAGTCACTTACCATGAAAGTCAAGTTTTGATCTAATATTCAGGCTCCTCAATCATCCTTCTTAGAGCATCCATTTCGTCTTCATGTCAGCTTACTATTTAGTTCAATCCTTGAATATCATCCAAATCACTAGAAATGATGGTCGAGTGATCATTTTTTCCCAATATAATAGTTAATATGTCCAATTGAATAACATTTTCTCACTAAAAAATTGAATTAAAAGGATTTTTCATTTGCAACCTTTTTTTTCTTTATGTAGTTATCCGACAGACACAATATGGCCAATTCTAAGGCCAAAGAAATTACAATTTTGTAGGCTAATTTTCACAGGGGAGATGCAGCCTCACAACTTCTCAATGGTGTTAAGATCACTCACAAACAAATATAAATCATCACCCATTCTCCACAGTCCCCCACAAAAGACAATTGATTCCAGAAAATGCCCCTTCCAACAACAAAAACTACACTTTAGATGAAAATAGAAAAAACAAAGGTCACAATAGTAGAGATATTATTTCACAATATTATTGGAATGATCAAAATAATTCCACCATATAAACAAGTGCCCCTTCAAACCAAACAAACTATAGTGTAGATGGAAATCTCAAAAAAAAAGGTTAAAGTGGCGGATAAATTCTTTTACAATCTCAAAGATGGGATTAAAAACATTCTACCATTTGAACAATTCCCATATAACACCATTAGAATGAAATTTATGGACTTCACCTACATTCCTCCTTGAAACAATGCTCTAAAAGGGTGATTCCCATTCTTAATTCTCACTAAAAATATCCCTTTAAATAATGTCTCTTACAAGGAAAAGGTTGCAAAGGAGTCCCTTGCTAAGATAAAAAAAAATATATTTTTATCATCATAAACTTTCCAATCCATTGAATATTCCTAACTTCCATAGCTCAATTCAAATATAAGTAAGAAAAAAATGCAAGACTTAGGGGAGGGTGGCAAGGTGATAAACAAAAGAAAACTCCATAACCAAGTCCCATATTCAAAATAGAGAAAAAATGAAGATATTAGAGGCATGAATAATAAAAAGGATTAAAAGCATCAGTTTAGGGCATATTGTTAGTTCAATTTTGGAATTGGTTTCAGAGAGGAGAAGAGAACGAAAAGGATAAAGAAAGCGAGCAAGAAAATTAAGGACAAGGACAACCAGGATCAAGCAAGAAAAGGTTGGATGAAGTGGATTTGGCGGGAATAATTGTAGGTAACAAGTTGCATGTATGAATTCCTTTATGTTTTTTGCATGCATGGTATATGTGTGTGTGTATTTGATTAATTTGTTGTCATTGGAATTTTATTTTCCTAGTTTGACAGTGGTTTCAACCATGCCTTTCCATTTTCGAATTTCCATGGTGTAATGGGATTAATTATCCATTGAGCTTTAGATTGTTGTAAGTATTTTTGGATCTAGGTGAGGTCGTATCAGGAAATACCAAGGGTTGGGGATGGAGATGGTTTTCTCTGGGAAGCCTCAATAGGTGGCTAGACACAAGAAAATATCTCAAGGGATAGTGAAGGAACTCTTAAGCATCGAATATTGGTTTGGTTTTGTGATCTCAGGACCAGTTTAGGTGAGATCACGATAGTGTGAGGATATAGGTTCTTTAATCTATGGATTCCTTTGGTTTTTTATGCATCTATTTATCCCATGAGATACCACATTCATGCTTTGAATGCAACACAAGGGTGATAGGATGAAATAAATATTTGGTTCAACTCAACCTATGGTCAGGCGGTACATGGAAGTCCCTCACATGGTTGGTTTTTCCATATGAATGGTAAGATATATTTCACCTTGTAATTCATGAGTAATTATACTTTTTATTTTGTGGCTTTAATGGTCATGTTATCATTGTTATTTATATGTTTATATGCTAGATATAAGCATGGTTTTATGACCAATTCAAGTTATGGCTCTTATCATGTTTTTTCTTGTAAATGACTAGTTAATGAATGCATGACCTAATAGCTAGTATTCTAGATATTGTGAGAGGGCATTATTCCTTCTTTATTTTTCTCAGATAAGTTTCAGATCTCTATGTTAGATATGCATTCATGACCCATATATTTCATGTTTACCATGTGTTTAACAGAATAATTGTCATGGTTAGACTGGGTTAGGTCAAGTCCTTAATTAATTTTTGTGTTAGAGACCTTTTGTTTGTGTCATTTATCATTATGGAAAGTTGTGTCAAGTTCTGGGCAGTGGTCTCGAGACTAGCCTTGAAAAAGTGACTCAAATCCAGCGGTCACATGAACAAAAGTAGGTTAAAAAAAATGCAGTCCCTCCCTTGTAGGAATCATGCATCCGACTGGACAGTTACAGTGAAAATCTGACATTTTTGTGCCAGTGTACGGGAGTCCATATTAGTGAATAGTTAATTTAACTTAAGGTTTGGACACCTATAAGGGTGGTTTAGCCCTTGGGGGTCATGTAGCACCCAAGGAAGGTCATTTAAGTCTTGCTTCATTGATTTCATTTCCTTAACACTATCTACGAGGTTGATGCATGTCATAGTATCCCTAAACTCATGTTTACCCAAGCAGGCCAGTGAAAGTGGGTAAATATCTGAGGTGGAACTACATAGTGGTATTAATTTAGGTTGAGCGCTCAGTGGGTGGTATGGTTATGGTTAGCCCATTCATCCTAGACAGTTAGATGCATGTTGTTAGGCATGCATTTTCATGGTAATTTTAATTTTTATCATATCCATGTTAACTCACAATAAAAAATTTCCATAATACCATTTTTTTGTCTTGCCACCATAATATAACCAAGAATCCATGTCTAGGAGTTATCGGGCCATTATAAAAAAATTTATCAATAGTATTGTGACCAATAAAACATCCCAATATCGATGAAGGGATGTCAATTAGGGAGATGATTTTTCATTGGGGCGCCAAAGTCTATGTAAGGGTGTTTTTCTTAGATTAGTAGGTAGTTTTTGGGTCATCTTGACACTTGATAACTCTTGATACCCAATATCTTGAAAGACAAAACTCTATGATTTGTCTCCTAAATTTTGAGTTTGCTTATAGCTTGTCCTATAACTAATTCCTTCACAATAATATTGAACATGTATGTTGTACACTAAGGATTTCATTACAATATTTTGGCATCTAATTTTATGTGTTTCAAGAACAAATTAGACTATTTTTATTAATAAAAATAGGCAAAACTTCACATATGCATATAAATGGAATACTTAAGCCACATTTCATGAAAATTTCATATGTGTTATGGAAAATATGAATCAATCTTCCAATTTGTTTAGCCTGTCCCGACTTTTGTAATGCCACCTACCACATTAACCTTATTTAACTAGTCTGTTGAGGTAAACATGAGTCAAGGGCTACTATGACATGACCCAACCTCCTAATTATATTTAATTAAGTGGAGTCAACAAACAATAACTTTTATAACCTTCCTCAGTATATATAGGACACCCAAGAGCTAAAAAACCACTCCATGTGTCGATCGCTAAGTTGGATTTCTTTTTTAGTGGATTCCATGCAATTGTAGGCCTCCAACCAGATGCTCGAGCCTTTAAGGGTGTGGTTATGGCCCAAATATTCTAGTTCAGAGGTTTTGGTCTAGAATTTTGAGTCATCATTTCAGGCTAGCCTCTAGACCACTTCCTATAACTCAATGATATTTTCCATAATTATAAATAACATTAGTACAAAGCCATTCATACAAAACATGATAAAGGAATTTACCTAACCAGGCCTAACCATGACATTCATTTCGTAAAACATGTGGAACATGTAATATATAGGTCATGAATCCATATATGAACATATGTGTCTGAAACTTATCTGAGAATCACAAGGAAGGTATCATTCCCTCTCATAATAGTCGCAATAACATTTTTTAGTGCATGTATTCATTAACCATTCATCAACTAATAAAAACATATCAAGAGCCATAGTTAGAGCTTGTTATGAAACCATGCTTATGAACAACGTATAACTAGAATGATAGCAATGATATAAAAACCATCAAAGCCACATAATAAAAAGTATAATTACTCATAGAATAAAATCTAAATATAACTCGTATTAACATATTCAAAGTTCAACCAAGTTAGGGACTTCCATGTACCACCTGACCATAGATTGAGCTGAGCCAAATATTTCTTTCAGCCAATCACCTCCATGCCATATTCCAAGCATGTATGCGGGACTTAATACATAAAAACCAAGGCCTCCCAGAGATTAAACCACCTCCACCCTCATTCTCCTACGATCTTTCCAAAAATGATAAATAGATCAACTAAACAAACCAAAACATAAACAGCCACGACTTCCCAAAGATTAAACCGCCTCCACCCTAAGGTTTTCGTGCTTTCTTCAAAACCATTCAAAAGACCACTAAGCCCAAAAAAATCCTGGATGACTCATAATTTCCTCACCATTACCTTGAGAAATTTTCCTGTCACCACCCACTTATTGGGGGATTCCCAGAGAATAAACTGCCTACACCCCCAACCCTTGGGAATTTTTCTGAGACAACCTCACTCGGTTCCAAAACCATCTCGAAATCCAAATTTCAAACAAATAAAATAATCCCATGGTGCCATGGTTATCTAGAAATGGAAAGGAAAGACTGAAACCACTACCAAACCTACCAAAACCCATTCCAATGACAGCAAGAGAACCAAAGATGTAAATTCATGTATCATGCATTCAAAAACTAGCTAGGAAGTCACACATCCAACATGTTAGCTACAACTCTTCCTAGTGAAGCTACTTGATCCAACGTTTTTGTGCTTGTCCCTTTCTTTCCTTGACCTTCCTTTCCTTTCGTTTTCCTTCATTTTCCTTCCTTGTCCTTCATTTACTTTCCTTTCTTTGATGCTAGAGTGATACAAGAATGATCTAATTGTGATATAGTATGAGAGAATAGAGAGAGCTCCAAAAATAAATTGAGAAAAAACTATGAATTCATCCTCATAAGCCTTTTTATTATTGAAGCCTATATTTTCTTCAATTTCCTCTAGTTTTCCTTTAATTTCCCTCTCATGCAGACTTGTGACCTTACATCTCCCTTTTCTCCTATTTTCTTTTAGTTTCATAAATAAAATTCCAATTATTGTCTATTTTCCTTTCCAAATACTTTTCCAATGCCTTTGACAATTTCCTTAGCCATAATAAACAACAAGTGATACCCACTGGGGTTATTTTCCAACATTCATATTGGAATATGTGTCCCATGACCTTGGTCTTATTCTTTTTCCTTTATTAACCTTATTACATGAAATTTTGACCTAGGGCTATTACAGAGCCCTCCCACTTAGGGGAACATTGTCCTCAGTGTTGAATGACACCTATGACCAGCAAAATGCTTAAAACAAAACATATTTCTTATGGGGCTTTATAAATTAGCTCAATGCAGTATTTACAATGAACAACCTGCTGATAAGAAAAACCTACATGACAAGCATAGTGCCTATTGGAGCTTTATAACATATCTCATTAGTATTTACAATAACAACCATAAATAAATATTTACATATACCAAAATTCCTATGTATCAACTGTAAAATAATGAAGGATACATAGCCCTCTTCTGATCATACATCTCCAATGTAGCTTAATTGGGCCCAAAGTGCTTCCACTCCACTTTCACTTGCTCAATTTCTTAGTTCCAGAGCATCTTTTGTTTCCACTACAATATGCACTGAGGTTTCAGCTGGAATTCTCCTTCGGGCTCCACCTAAAATACAAACTAGTAAATCACATGATCAACATATTTCACATATATTTTAAGCAATGAGATGAGGAAAACATCATGGATTTTCATTTTTTGAGGCAGTGCAATTATGTAGGCCATTGGTCCAATCCTCTCAAGTATATTAAAATGCCTGCAATACCGAGGTGCCAACTTGGCATATGACCCAGTCCGTAAGGAGCTATTCTTGGGCTTGATGCACAAGTACACATGCTTCCTGACTTGCAAATACTTAAATGCCATATGTTGGCATGCATAAATCTTATTATTGTCACATGATACCTTTATATTCTTCTTGATAACCTACATTTCCTAATCCATATATTCCAACATGTTTGGTCATATCAATACCATATTTACTAGATCGCTCCAAATAATAGGAGTATTAAAACTCCACCCATAAAGTCCCTCATACAAACTCATCCTCAGTGATTCTTGATACACATAGGTGTGTGACATACGTTCCCAACATTTCCTCTAGAATCTTGTTAACCCTCTCTTTTTGTAAATCTATCTTTGGATGATAAGTTGTACTAAAGGAAAACTGTGTACCCAAACCTACAAATAACTCCTTCCAAAACCTATAAGTGAACTTGGCATCTCTGTCAAATACAATATTTGTAGGAATACCATGAAACCTCACTATATCCCTCATGAAGACTTGAGCTACCTCACTATCTAAATTAGTACACTTCACTAGAATGAAGTGAGCTACCTTTTTCAACCTGTTAACCAAAACTATGATGGAATCATGCTGTCTAGATCTCCTCAGAAAACATGTGATGAAATCCATGTAAATTACCTCCCATTTTCATTCCAAAACCACTTGAATTCTTACACTCTTCCTTTACCTATTTATATTCCAAAACCCCTGCAATGAACTCAACTACCTCTTTCTTCAAATTCAACCAAGAGTATAACTTCTTCACAACTGTCAATGTATTTTGATATCCTGGGTGACCTAAATATGTATTAACATGAAATTTCCTCAATACAAGATTCTTGAGTTCATTTTTATCAAACACATATTATCTTGTCCCTAAACTTGATCAAATCATTTATCGTAATATGATAATCCACATACTAATAACCTATACCCTATTATTGTAACATGTTCCTAGGTTGCTGGTACTTGTCATCTTATTGTCCTACCTGTAAGAATTGATCTTATAAAATTTTCCATATGAAATCATAGTTTCTATGTAATTCATATTCACTCTTATACTAAGTGCATCCACAACCCTAATATCCTTACCCTTAATGTACCTGATATCGAAGTGAAACTCACAAAGTGTGGCCAACCATTTAGTTTACTTGACACTCAAACTATGTTATTAAAAAAAGTATCTCAACCCACTATGATCATTCATCAACACAAACCTCCTGCCAAGAAGATAGCACATCCACCTCTTCAATGCATGAATGATCGTTGCCAACTCAAGATCACATGTCACATATTTATTCTCATTCTCATCCAGTTTTCTTGACTCGTAGCATACCACATGTCCCTCCTACATCACGAGTCCACCAAGTCCTCTCTTTCAAGCATATGAACACACCATGAACACTTTATTTCGATCTATAGTCTTTATAACTAGAGCATTTGTAAGCAATTGCTTCAACTCCTCAAAACTAGTTTCACATTCCCTTATCCATTCAAATTTCATTCCTTTCATCTGCAATGATGTAATAGGATAGTAAATCCATGAGAAGTTCCTAATGAACCTCCTGTAGTAACCTGTTAATCCCATGAATGATATAACCTAATCCACATTCCTAGGATCTTCTCATTCCATGATAGAACTGATCTTTTCTGGGTCCACTACTATGCCTTCCTTCGAAACAACATGTCCCAAGTTCTTAGGTCCTTATAATACTAGTGTATCCTCTTATTTTTATTTTTAGTGTATCCCTGTTATTGTTATTGTTGTGCATATGTGTTCCCAATATTTTTATTATTATGCCCCACAGGTGTAGCCCCTTTACTTTTATTGGTGTGCCCATGTGGTCCCCATTTTGTTATATTGTGGCCCCTTAGACTCCTATATATAGAAGGTAGGTTTTTTCATTTCCACAATCGAAGAATTGCTCATTTATGTAATGTAAAGGAATTTCCCCCCTCAAAGAGACTGATTTCTAAGTTGTTTATCTATATTTAATTCTATTTTTTGAGTTTGTTTCTTAACATTTGATGTCACAGCTTTGGGTTCTAGGGTTTCACTGCTACAAACAAGACATCCTGGATTTTTCTCTATAACTTTCTTTCTATGAAGGATCAGAAGCTGAAATATTTACCATGAGAAACCAAAATCCTAAGGAACTTCGTGTAAAAATTTTAGATCTTGGTTCACTATAATTTCAGAGATATGATCTAAGGAAGTTAGGATTTTTGCAGGCTCCCGAATTCCATCTCAAACAACCAACCAAATAAAAATCATCATAACTTTTGTTTCAGATAACATATTTGAATTCTATAAAAAGTGGCCGAAATTTCACAGTCTTTGGTTTGTTTCATGTCAATGTCAGGGTCGAAGGTCAACACAACTTCACGTGACACGTTGTACAAGCTCACTACACTGAACTAGTTCATAATTAGGTCATTGTGGGATATTGGGAATAAATTTATCTTGAATAATCCAAATTAGTTCTGACCTGTGGCATTCAAATGAATACTTAGAGGGCTACCACAGGACTGAAGTTCAAATTTTAAAGATTCGAAATTATAGAGTTACAACTGTTTCAAGTGTGAGAAAATTATATATTATAAAGAAACGGAACACATAAAAATATGTGGAAATACAAACAAACAAAAATTTATAAAACAAGAGAGACACAAATATATGTGGCTCACCCAACATGGGCTACGTCCATGGAGAAACATATAGCACTTTATTTCTATATATAGTGATACCGCTACTTCATTTGTTATAAAATTACTCCACTTTGGACCTAGCTATTTCTCATCTTCATCGTTATACTTGAACACCAATCGAAACTGAGCAGAATCTCCATTTCTCCCTGGTTATAACTTTTTATAACATATCTGCAGGAATTTCGCTAGTGTGTATATTTTCCAGCTTCAATTGTCCATCTTCCAACACTGACTGTATGAAATGGTACTCGAGTTGTATATGTTTAGCCTTGGACTTAAATCTTGATTTCTTTGCAAGATGAATTAAACTCTTGTTGTCACTGTATAACCTTCCCATTTCCTGCTTCTTACCCAATTTATCCATAAACCTTTGTAAACAAATCATATTTTCACTAGCCTCTAAGAAGCAACATAGTTTGCTTCTATTTTTGAAAGTGCAACAACACTTTGCATTTTTGAAACCCAACTAAAAGTTGTTCCACCTACAGTAAATACATACCCTGTAGTTTTCATCATGTTATCTTTATCACTGCCATATCTGCATCAACATATCTCTGTAGAGAAATGTTTGAACCGCCAAAGCATAATGCTTGATTTGTGGTACCTCTCAAATATCTGAGAATCCATTTCACTACCATCCAATGTTCTTTTCCTAGATTTTTCATGTACCTTCTTAAAAATCCCACTGTATATGCAATATCAGGCCTTGTGCAGAGCATTGCATGCATTAAGCTTCAACTATTGATTCATATGGAGTTTTAGATATATAATTCATTTCTTCTTGGGTGTTGGGAGACATCTACTTACTTTGAAATGGTTAGCCTAAGGTGTACTAACTGGCTTTACATTCTGCATATTAAATCTTTCAATAATCTTTTGTCTGTACTCAGTCTGAGATAATGTTAATTTTTTTTATTTTTTTTGTCTCTATTTATTCTCATACCAAGGATTTATTTTTCATCTCCCAAACCCTTCATTGCAAATGAATTTTTCAATTTTCCTTTGACCACATTTATTTCTTGCTCGTTAGACCCGGTAACAAGCATGTCATCCACATATAATAACAAAATAATATAGCTTCCATAATTTTTATTTTTGAGATAAACACAATGATCAAAGTGACACCTAATAGAACCTTGTTCAAACATAAACCTTTCAAGTTTTAGATACCAGTGCCTTGGAGCCTATTTTAAGTCATACAATCTCTTCTTTAACCTCCACACTAATTTTTACTTCCCTTTGACCTCACATCCTTTTGGTTGCTACATATATATCTCTTCATCCAAATATCCATCCAGAAATGTTGTCTCTACATATAATTGTTCAAGATGAAAAACTTGCATTGCTAAAAGACTTAAAATAGTTCTAATTGAAGTTATTTTAACAACAAGAGAAAATATTTCATTAAATTCAATACCTTTCTTCTGTGCAAACTGATTCACAACAAGCCTAGCTTTATACCTCTATTTTCCTCCATCTTCTTCTTTTAACCTATAAACCCATTTATTCTCCAATGTTTTTTTACCTGTAGGAAACTTGACTAAGTCCCAAGTCTGGTTATGTATTAAGGAGTCCATCTCTTATTTCATGGCTAAATCTTACTTATTCGTAGTTGCTAACTTCATTTCTTCTTCATAACATTTTCGTTCAACAAAATCAGTCAATAATACATAATATAACGAAGGAGAGTATCATTCGGCGGGTCTATTTATCTTGGTAGATATACTGATACCACTTTCAGGTGTTTGAGGTGCATGTTGTTGTTGTGGTGGTTATAGTTATTGTTGCTATTTATTATTATTATTTTCAGCCACCTTTATTTTTTCTATGATCTCATCAATAACTATGTATTCTTTGTTTTATTTTTCCTATTTCTTTTCCTACATCTGATCCTTATACAAGACATTTTCATTGAATATTACATCTTTTCTCCTAGTGATTTTTTTATTTTCATAATCATATAAGCGATAACCAAAATACTTAACACCATATCCAATAAAGGTACATTTATTTGCTTTAGCCTCAAGATTTATTCTATTTTCTTTATTAATATGGAAAAAGGCTTCACAACCAAAAGGCTTTAAAAAAGAGTAGTTTACCTTTTTACCTGTCCATTCCTCCTCTAGAATACCACCATCCAAGGAAGTTGAAGGCCCTGTGTTTATTAGATATACAAAAATATCTACAACATCTACCAAAAATTGTAAAGGTAATTTTGCATGCAATCACATGTACCTTTCACACTCCTTGATTTCCATTTTCATCCTTTCTCATACACCATTTTCCTTTGGTGTTCTTGGAACTATCTTCTCTCTACGAATTCCATGCTCTGAACAATACCTATGAAAATATTTGCTACAATATTCACCTCCATTATCTGATATGAGACACTTCAACTTCTTTCTTATCTCAATCTCAACCAAAGCTTTCAATTTCTTGAAAGTATCAAATACATCATATTTATTCTGAATACAATAAATCCAAGTTTTTCTAGTTACATCATCAATAAAAGTAACATAATAATGAGAGCCACTAAGAGATCATACCTGAAAAACTCGCATACATACGTATGCACAAGCTCTAATTTTTTTCTCTTATTTTCTTTCCCAACTCTAAGAAATATGTCTTTCTTTTATTTTCCATAAACAAAATTCTCACATAAATTCAAATCAATATTCTTCAAACCTGGCAAAAAATTTATTGAGTGAAGAATATTCATCCCTTCTCACTCATGTGTCTAAGCCTATCATGCCATAATGTTACATATGTTCCTATGGATTTTAAAGAATTAACACAATTAGAAATTTCATTGCATAAATATATTGTACTAAGCTTTTCTCTTTTTTCTATTACTAGGGCTCCTTTAGTGACCTTCTAGGTTTTATCTGTAAACGTTGTCACGCAACCTTAATTTCCTAACTGCCCATTTGAAATCATATTTTTATTTCCTTGCCTCATTTAATAACCATTGGTTTCTATTCTATTGTTTTACAAGAACTTTAGCCATTACAAATATTTTACAGGGTTTATCATCACCCAGATGAAACTGTCCAAAATCTCTTTGAACATAGTGATGAAAATGCTTATTATCAGGTATGGCATGGAATGAGGTCCCTGAATCTACCACCTAGGCATAAATAATATTTTCTAAAGAAATAACCAAAGTGTATTGTAACACATCACCTGTCACATTCTCTTCTTGATTGTTTTCTTGCTGTGTGTCTCCTTTTTTTCCCTTCCAAGACTTACAATATTTCTTCTGGTGTCCTTCCTTCCCGCATTTCTAGCACACTATCCCTGATCTAGACCTGGATCTGATTTTCTTGACTTACTAAGATATCATGGGCTCTTTCCTCTTTCCATATTTATTCCCCTAGTATCTGCACTCAAATAATTACTTAATGTCTCACTAGAGATTTTCCGTCACATTTCCTCGCTAAGGATGCCATCGACAACATTATCAAACTTTAAAGTACTAGTTCTAGAGACATAGTTACTAATGACCATAAATAACCCATTCCAACTTTCTAGCAATGAGCATAGAAAAAAAAAATCCCTAACTTCATCATCAAAGTTTACAACTAAGTGAGAAACCCATTAGTTGTGAGGTATATGGTAGATAAATTCTACCTTTGTAATTTATGAAGTTCATTTTTTAGGATATTTTTCGACATTGGATTCATCCATCATTTAGGAGCCCTGAAAGGTATAGCATTTTCTTCAAAATAGATATGATGAATACATGTACTAGAATGAATACTTTGAATATATGTGTGATAACAAGAAATTGTTTTCGGATGTAAAAATAAACTTGCATCTCAAATTAATGTTTATAATAATAATAATGATAAAGTCTTTCATTCGTGAATTTTAATTATCAATGTTTTACATTGAAAATGAGATAATATTAAATGAATTATCGAATTTGATTTGAAATAATACAAACACGAGAAAACTATGTTTTGATATTTACATTTAAATAAAAGGAATTTTAACTATATTTATATTTTTAAATGAAAATCATTATTATCATACTTTTATAACACAATAAGATATCAAAACCATTCCAAATTATATATATATATATATATATATATATATATATATATATATATATATATATATATATATATATATATATAGATATATATATATATATATATATATATATATATATATATATATATATATATATATATATATATATATATATATATGAAAATATTTATTTTTTTTTTGAAAAGTGGAAAGTTCAATTATTTAAAAAAAGTGGGGGCATATTGTTGATGTCGGTTTCTTGAAGATGTGTGTATGTTTAGGGAGGTTCAATGTTTCTAGTGGTCTCACCACTCATCATAAAATACTAAATCAATCATAATGGATTGAAATGTCAATATGATATTAACCTTCAGAAAAATAGAGAGAAAAAATAAATATCAAATTAAAGAACAAGATATAAAAAGATATTTTAAATTTGGGAAAATACATGGGAAAAATAATTTAATTTAAATAATTAGGAAAAATATTACATGTTAAACTTAAAATAAATATTTCTTGATATCATAAATTTAGATTTAAATATTTTTCAAAAATAAATTTTAAAAAATGATTAATCAATTAAAATTTTATTTTAAAATTTTGAATCCACTCATGCATGTGTTATTCAATGTAATAATGTAACATCCCCTAGTAACCTCGCATGGGAATGCATAGGATTGAAAAATATTTACACAACATACCAATGGGTAACTATCCAAAACTACTATTGCATGTTTCTCATTAACCACTAACCTTGCATGGGAATGCATAGGATTAGAAAATATCTACACAACTTATCCATGGTAACTGTCCAAAATTACTATTCCATATTGCCCATTAACCACTAGATAGAATCTTCATCATTACATACAATAAATTTAGTAAAATAAGTTAACTTTCCAAAATTACTATTCCATATTTCTCATTAACCACTAGATAGAATCTTCATCATTACATACAATAACTTTAGTAAAATAATAGTAAGTTACATAACCATTAGCAACCACTACTGTAGCGTATTAACATAAACTTTTTGATGTAACCTTGCTTCATTTTCATGGTTCTTTTAACTATATTAGCTAATCACATACTTTATATTATAAACATAAGATCATGCAAGGAATCCACTTCATAAAATTAGCACAATAGGCAATCACATCATTAGACATATATATACCCCTAAAATTATCACAATAGGCAATCACATCATTAGACATCTATATACCCCAGAAACACCGTAGGGTGAAAACCAACAAACGTTTAATTTTATTATTAAATTCTCTTGAGTGTTTTCACCCCTCACTTAATGGTTATAAGGGATTCCATCGCTTGACCATTGTCATAAAATATTATAATGAATATCATACCATAAACAACATAACTCGTTATAAGTTATTACAATCAACATGACATAATTTACCACAAAACTTACAAGTTATTACAATCAACATGACATAATTTACCACAAACCTTACAAGTTATTACAATCAACATGACATAATTTACCCACAAACCCTTGAGCATTGTGCCTTTAGGGCCTAGATATTGCCATTAGTCCTACAACTGACATAAATTTAATCTCCACAAACCACTAACTTATTTCCTACCATAATATAAAACATAATCCATCTTTTCATTTGTTTCCGCCTTTTCTTGTAACTACTACTATCAATAATGTTTGACATCATGATTAAATCAAGTATTAATCAACCAATTCATAAATATACACTAGTGATGTTTCACCATATATACATGTACATTAAAGAAATGGAAACAAAATACATGTTTCCTTTAACAACATTTCATATGGATTAGTTATACTTGTATAAGCATCAATCCATGTATATAAACAATGCCACATTAAATAATATTTCTCCTCGCATAAGAGCACATTCCTGCAAGAAAAATCACTATAACTTTTTAGACATTCCTTTAAATGAAACTAACACATAAGCTATGATTTTTCATGTGTGTGAATTGCATGAACTTTACCAAAATAACTAGCCATTCCACGATTACTTTTGGTCCATGCAAATAAGTAAAGAAAACTAACACAATGAATGTTGTTTCTATGCATGAAAATGCATATACGTCTTATTCCAAAAGAAACTAAGATAATTTTTATGATAGCATAAAAGTAATCACATATAATTTTTCTAAAGAAATATACCTCAATAGTTATTTTATCCATGAAAAGAACATATCTCTATAGCATAATGATTATTATTTGTGCATTCATGAGCTTATCATAATATCCTTTCTTTAATGTATGCAAATATTTATTTTATCCATGAAAAGAACATATATCTATAGCATAAGGATTATTATTTGTGCATTCATGAGCTTATCATAATATCCTTTCTTTAATGTATGCAACAAATATTCCCTTCTCTAGACTTCTACCATCATTAGCTTTTATTTTCATCTAACAAATACATACTTCTTTTTCAAGAAAGCTAATATAACCTCAATTCTCTATCTTTCTATTTGCAATTTTATCTTGTTTCCCTTTCAAGAAATAACCATAGCTAACAATATTTTTTGCATAAAAAACTAGGCAAGAATAACAAGTTTAACTTAACCTCTTATGCACTTAAATCAATAAATTGACACAATCTATCTAACAAGGAAAAATTTTAAAGAGATTATTCTTTTCAAGAAAATTAATATAATAACTTTATTTTTCTACACACAAAAACATATATTATATATCACAATAACAACCCTTTGTGCATGCAACATGTGTTTTTTTTACACAATCACATAATAGTTTCAAGAAATAAGCATGTGTTCTTGTTCTTGTATGAACAATATTCATATGAATATTTTAGGAAAACAATCTTTATTTTCATTAATTCATGCTCAAAATTCCTAAGAAAAATTTCTGCACTATGCAAAATTTCCGCACTCAAATCCTTATAGTCTTTGAATAAATAACATGGATAATATATGCATACAAATTCATGAAAACCATTCCAATATAATTAATCTAATTAACATTTCTCTTTTATTTTTCACCACCCATGAAAATATTTCACTAACATATTTTCTTTACTCATAAAACTAGTGTGAGTTCTTTCTATGCACAAAATTTCAGAGCATGCATCCTATTTTTTCTCACATAAGATGCATATGAAATATTATATATGTTTTTAAAACACAATCAACGTTAATTTATATTATTTTAAATATAAAAGGACTCATAGGAAAATTCTACTTTGAGTAATAATGATAAGAGTACTTATCTCCTTAGTGTAGTATCTATGAAGTCGGTTACTTGCATGCCAACATGTTAAAGGCTGGAGTTCAATGAAATGAAGTCACCATCATCCTTGTTGTAGAGAAATCATACCCAATGGATGCACCAATCGTTGAACTTTCTCAAACCAAGAAATGGATATGTTTACACAATTCAATTTTGTCAAACGTAATCTATTATATTGGAAGGCATGAATTGGATTTGGCTTCAACTCTCATGCCAAAATACTATCTCGACAATATAGTTTTATTATGAAGTCTGTAAATTTATGATCCTACGCTTGTTTGGGACTCTGAGCAATATCGATAAAAAGGCAATTATACTGTAATTTAACATTATGGGAGTCTAGTTTTTTGCCATCTCTGAGAAGCTTACGAAAAATATAGTGGCATGGTCACATGATGTGATTCATACTATTGCAGAGATTACTGGCCATATAATTGTTGTTAGAAGAATTGTAATTATATGGTGTATTTATCATATCCCATTGACCAAGAAAATAATCAAATGATAGGAAATCCCATGGTGGTTTGTAACTGTTCAAAGACCTAACTATTTCTTGATTTAATTAAATAAACTAAAAATAATTTAATTTTGTAACTATTACAAGTTTTATGGGAGTACAATAGGGATAGTACATACTCCCCCTATTAAAGAGAACATTTTCCTCAATGTTCATCTTCCACTGGAACTTTAAATTTTACACATGACATAACAATATAACCGACCATAAAGGGGATCCTTCCCCTTCAAAATGAAGTTTTTCATTTCAAAGAAATAACCATAGACAAAAAAAATAAAAAATTTCAATAGTCATAAGAATTTATGACTGCAAAAATACGCAATTTCCACTTTCCATCACTTATTCATTATTCAAATTCATAGAAACAAAAAAAATCTCTATACCAAATTACCATTACTTAGCAATTACTAAAAAATCATGGTCACTTTTACACAAACATTCTATGAATGGTTTGACAATCCTTCGACATTCCATGGCAATCGCCCTGTAATGTATGACTAACTAATCCAACATAATCATGTTAATCATAAAATTCTAAATCAAATGTGTTACACCATTTTTTGGTCATCTAACCTTTCATCATTAGATGGACCCAAGTACACCATGTAAGACCAGTTTTACCCCAAGTAAAACTGCTTTCACTATGTTAATTAGGAAACCCCAAAAGGAATAATTAATTAAACCATAATTTAATTATTATTCCCAGTCATGTTTAACCCAAAAACAAAGAAATTAATGAGATAAACCCATAGTTATCTTATTATTTTCTAGGAATAATTATTTAAATAATATTCCTTGTTAAATGTGACCAAATCAACCACCATTAATCAAATAAATCATTATTTATTTGATTATATCCCAACCACTTCCTTAAAAAGATAAATAAATCATTTATTTATTTATTCTTCACTAATCAAGGTATTTGACCCAAGTCAAACACCCTTTCCCTCCAACAAATAATAATAAAATATTCCGTAGAGGTGGATCTAGATTTGATTAACATTATTTTAATCATGCACCAAGATCTAGAATGACCCAATATTTTGTTATAAATAGGAGGGTTTTCCCCATCATTCTTCACCTTTTGTTGCCTACTAGATCACTCTGGATCTACACACTTGGTCTCATTTTTCCATCACTTGCTCCCATTGAGCTTCATTTTTGCATTAGGTTTTCTACATCTACAAGAGAGAGAAAGCTTAGATCTGAACTGCTGAGGACTACAAAGAACCCATCCCATTGAGGAGAGCTGGATACACCTTCTTGTTTTCCTCCCAGGTGCCCTGTAATATAAAAATTCATTCAAAAATCGTGTTCTTGTCTTGTCTGTTGGATGCATGGAGCAAACTCTTTACTTTATTGCTTAATGTCTTTCCATTTATAGATCTGTTTGTTGCAGCATTTTAACTACTAATCGCAGATCTGAAGATGTTTGGCAGCCTCTATTGTTGTTAGGGCTATTAGTTATGCGTAGCTAAAGTGGTTCTTTTTCGTACACTTCGACGAAGAATTCATGCTAACAAAATGAAATAATTTTAACTAATAATTACTTATGAAAATACTTCCACAAGTACTCAGAGAGCGCCTAGATCTTCAATCAGAAAAATGATCAATAAATACATCAAGTGAAAACTTTCTTAGCACTTGCTAAATAAATTCATAGGATTGGTAATACAATAAAGGAACTTACACATCCAGTAATTCCTTTCTAAGAATTATACTCACTTCCTCTCAAGATTTACATATAACATTTTAACAATCATATATAAAAATCACTTTTAACACAATATATAAATGATTAGTTAATTTGTTCTGCTACTCCTCCTAGTCAATGGGAACTAGTTTCCGCAACTATATTCAGTCATTTTCACATCCATAAATTTCTTTGACAGAAACCATATCAAGTCTAGTTTGGAATTCCACTGGAAAACTATCACAAGAATTCTAATGACCACAAATGGTCCAATATAGCATTCCTCTTGGTGGAATCCTTCCTATTCCTTTGAAGACGTCCCGTCTATGAGGAATTTTTGGGCCTCCTCCAACACGCTCCAAAATCAACAAAGTTATCTCATATTATTTCCCCTCTTCACCATCTTGGACAACTCTTTTCCCTTACTGAGATAATATATCTCTAGGGAGATTAAATTCAGGAAGGAAAGTACCATCAACCCCTCCAGCAAGGCCTTTCACAACTGTCCACAACTGTCTGGAATGTGAAATTATATTTTAGCACTCTTTCCCACATTAATTTACTGTTGGAACACCTAATCCTACATGGGTAGGTGTGGAATGCGAAAAGTCACAATGGAGTCCAAGTGACCTTGGAATGAGAAACCAAGAGTCACACCATTGTACTATAAATGTACATCTTTGTATAATGGAAAATAAGGAAGCCTCACGCTTATCTTTCATTGTGTGTTTGAGTCTCTTGTGTGTGCTCATCCTCCTCATACACCATGTGTGTGCTTTAACATGGTGTTTAACATGGTATCGGAGCAGGCAATTGCTGGCCCTGCTTCACCTTGAGTGAGCCATTTGTGTTTATGGCCTGTGCATATCTGCAAAATTGTTGACATTTTTGCAGCACTCAAAGTTTTTGCAGCAGTGTTTTTGCCGCCATTCAAAAAGTGTTTTGGAGAAGGAGCAACATTCATAAATTGGCAGCATTCAGCATTGGTTTTGAAGAAGGCAGCACTGCCCATCTGAAGGTTTTCATTCTCATTTTTCCTGCAATTTCCATTAATTTCTGCATTGAAGAGTTGCTGGAAAACACTGTTTAAAGAGGGTTTCTGAAGTAGAAGTTTTTGGCTTTTTAATGGAAAAGAATTTTGAGTTTTTCTGCTGCTGAGCTATTGGAAATTTTTTTGGGTTTTACTGCTAAAATTTTCTGGAGAATTCTGCATTTTTAAAGTCCATTTTCCTGGAAAAATTTCAAAGTTTTATTGGCAATCTCTGCAAATTTTTCTGTGGTGTATTACTACTTGAAATCCTGCATTTCTGAAGAATTTTCCTGCTGTTGGATTACTGAAATATTTCTGAGTTTGCATTTATTAAATATCTACTGCTGGAAGAAAGAATACTCTGCTTTCGCTTCTCTGCTCTCTTTTGTATTAAAAAATAAATAAATAAATAAACAAATAAAATTTCTGAACCCTCGAATCCTCTCCATACTCCCAACCCATACCCGCGCTCTCACATATAGTGCCCCCTCTACACCATAAACAACTCCCTATTCACTCACAGCACCTACCTCTCTGCAATTTTAGCATAAAAAAAATAAAAAATTTGAATTCAAAACTCACCTTACTCTACTCCCTAAGCTACGGCAGCCCCTTTCCATCCTTATTACTCTGCTCCCTCACCCATATCCCCCTACTGCTATCTCCCACCTCGCTGCCCTGATCCCCCTCCCTATGCCTCTACCGACCCTCACTGTCACATTCTCTGCGCGCTCTTCCACATTCCATTCCCTCTCCCGCTCGATTGCACACTCTCCCCCATCTCAAACCCTTACGACTTCCCTCTTACGACTTCCTCATTTTTAAATTTTTAAATTAAAATACCCCACCATATAGTTACGCTCCCTCTCTTTTTAAATTTCATTTCCATAAAGCCACTCCACAAATTTTAAATTCGATATAAAACTCCCCTCCCATTATTACTCCCCTCATTTAATTACTCCCCCTTTTTTAATTAATACATTTTTTTCCCCTCCATTAATAAACCCTCTCCACCATATTTTTTCCCATTTCCATTTATATATAATTTCACTTTATTCCCATATTTTTCCCTTCCCTCATTATTAAACTTCCTTCCATTTTAATTATTAATCTCCATTTTAAATTTTTAAAACCCCATTTCAATTAATCCCAAATTTTTTTAATTAATTTTTAATTAAAAAAAAAAAAACAGCAGAGAGAGAGAGGAAAGAAAGAAGATTTGAAAAGCAGAAAAAGAGGAATGATATGTGAGCAGAATTGAAGAAATGACATGGACTATATTGCAGATTTGATATTTTATGATTTGTGGCATTGATTCGAAGAGTGATTTTTTGAAGAATTTCACATTTGAAGACAAGTTTGCCATCATTTGAACAACTCTTTGAAGAAATTTTTCAGCTGCCTTAAAGGCTTCTTTCATAGTGTTTTCAGCTGCACATATTTTTGCAGAGATTTTGTATTGAACTCACATTGTGAGTGAATTTGCCTCTTCATTCATAGTTGAAATCACTGAATTTGAGTTGTTGGATTGTTGATTGCCCTCCATCATTTGAGGAGCACATTTTGTACTTTAAGAATTCCTTGGAGTCATTTGTATTTGTTGTTGCATCACATTGTAAACAGGTGCATTTTCGGTTGTAGCTGACACCCTTTCATTTTTTAAGCCTAAGTTGTCAAAATGGCCAAAATCAATGAGGTATTAGTGTTGTTGAATAGCCTCATTCATTCAAATGTTGATGATGTGATAAAAATGAGCAAGGATGCTCTATGTAACATTCAGAGTTGTTTGCTAGATGCACGAGAAAAGATTGAGTTTTTGCAGTTGGAAACTCGGCTTCAACAAGACGAACTTCAACAAAAGAGTCACCATTCTGAACCTGTTTCTGTTCATAAGATTGTGAAAGACTCCCATCAGCAGCAAGTCAGTAAAGTTCCAGTTGATTCACATTCAGTTCCTTGTACTAGAGCAGATTTACATGCAGATGCAGCAGTTCAACCTGCACTTCCTAAGCCCATCATCAGACCTTGGGAAGAGCTTGTCCACAACAAGCACAGAACTAGTCTTGGATATGACAAGGATGTGTCCTTTCATATTCCGGACTACACAAAACCCATCATATTTCAGAGTGCCAGATTCTTGTATGACAGTTCACCTGCCGCTGTTCCAGATCCCGCTCCACAACAACAACAATAGATTGTGAAATGCCAACAATGTGATCGAGTTGGCCATATGAAAGATCACTATTTTGATCTTCATCCATGCAAGCACTGCGGTCGGCACACCCATTCTTCAGACAGATGCTTTAGAAACAAGCCTCCTGCAAGAACAAAGATTCATCTTGGATGGATCGCTTCTTGGAAATGGGCATCAGCAGCCAAGAAGATGTTTAAGACACATGTTAGAACTTGTTCTCAGATATTGAGCAAACTTGTAGGTGATTTTTCACCATCATCTCACCTTGTCCCTGACAGGGGGGAAAATGGTGGTCATGTACAAACTTCGATGACAGATCAAGCGAGCCTGAGCCACAATCTCTCATTCCAGATTCAGAGTTGCAGCCAGAGTTCAAGCGAGCCTGAGCCACAATTCTTCATTCCGGATTCAGAGATGTAGCCAGAGATACAGATGCCCATGAGCATACCTTCGGTTGGTGGATAACCTAAAACCATCATTTTCGGTTGGTGGATAACCTAAAACCATCATCTTTGGTTGGTGGATAACCTAAAACCATCATTTTCGGTTGGTGGATAGCCTAAAACCATCATCTTTGGTTGGTGGACAACCTAAAACCACCACAGGTAGTAGACCTCCCTTCTTTTAGGTCGAAGGTCTCCCTTTTTTATGAGGGACAATTCCTCTAGCAGAAGCCTTCAGCTTCTTGCCAGTTTTGGAAGAGTTCCGAGAACTGCAACATGTATTGCGTTCCTCATACACCATGTGTGTGCTTCAACATGGTGTTTAACATTTACATAGTAAACCATATTCACATTATCGTTAAAACAAAAGAAACATTTATTAACATAATGCATCCATACAACATGTGTCCACAATATTTAGATTGATAGGAAATATAACCAATGTAGAAATTAATCGTAGATTCAATATTTCTCATGTAATGTTCTAAAACATAATACTTAAATATGCTCTACTCATCTGCGGAAATAAATTCATGACTGAGAAGAAATACCAATAACATGATACATGAATCAAATAACACACATAACACAAGGAAATATCTAGGGGAAATATGTTGCTCAAAACCCCTTCCTACCTGTATTGTATTAATTTATTAATAACGAAGAAATACAATCCTTCTTAAGGCTTGAACAATCTTTGCACAAGTATAATCTATCTCACTGCCTCAGAGACTAACTCTGGCCAACACTCATCTAATTATGTTTCCTGCCAAGCTCTTATTTCATTGTGTTATTTCCTCGGGAATTAGCCCTCTATTAATTAGGGAAATCCCCATCCTAAACTATGCAATCCATATAGGTCATTCTCTGATTGCATGCACCACTTATACAACTTAGATAATTATACATCTGATAATACACTTCCCTTAAACTCCAATCTCAACCGGGCAACTCATATTTTCTGCATGCATGAGTTAATTATGGTTGATTTATCAGTTAATTGGTTGATCACTGAGTACGCACCACATTACTAGACTTCCCACTAGTTACTCCAGTAGTTGGAACTATTTTTAACTGACTTTAACTTAGTTTAACTGAATTAAATTATTACAACTAAAATTAAACTCAACCTAGGCTCCTAAAATTTAGGAAACACTCTACATGACTCAAGTTAGGTCCTCAACTCAAATTAACTGAACCAAATAAGTCAAACTCACTTCTTTAACACATTCCTGTTGTCTTGTGATTTGGAATATCATTTTTCTACTAATTTAATCCAAGGCAAAATTAAATCAATAGTTTCTTATTGAAATTTTCAACACTCCCTCTCAACAAGAAAGGGAATACCAGATACCCCAATCATGTCTCTATGGAACTCACATTTTCCTCTTGACAATGCCTTTGTAAAAATATATGCATCCCATTCCTCTATAGGAATGTACTCCAACAACATAATATTCCTCTGCACATAATATCATAGATGATGATACCATATGTCTATATGCTTAGATCGACCATGAAAAACTAGATTTTTAGAGTTTGATAAAACTTTTATTGTCACAGTAAATCATAGCAGGATCCATCATTTCACCAAATAACCCAACAGGTATATTCCTTATCAAGATATCTTCACAAGCTTCTTGACTAGAAACCATGTATTGTGCCTCTATTGAACTGAGTGCAAATGATATTTTCTTTGTGTTGTACCAAGAAACTATTTTTGATCCAATACTGAAGACTCCTCCTAAAAGGCTCTTCCGATCTAATGGACTACCTGCCTAATCTCCATCTGTAAATCCTTGAAGCTTCACTCCCTCTTTTTGTTTTTATTAAATACCATACTGAGTAGTTCCACTGAGGTATCTCAACACAGTTTTATTATCCTTCTAGTATATTTTTTTTGGTTTAACCATTGCTTGAATAAGCTATTTAACCACATAACACATGGTTTGTCATGTGTTCACCAAGTACACAAGTGAACCCACAAGCTTCCTATAAATAGTGGCCTCTGCCTCCTCACCTAAAGTGGCATTCTCTTTCCTCCAAATTCCTACTAGAGGAGTGTCCATGGGTTTGCAACTCTCCATGCATAACTTAATTAGTATATTTTTTGAATACTTGCCCTAAGAGACAAATAGTTCCCCATCTCCTTTCCATACTTACAAACTGAGGAAATGATGCATGTGTCGCATGTCCTTCCTCTTGAATTATCTTGCAAGATCATCTTTGCAATATTTTATCAAATTCTAATCACTGGTCAAAATCAAATCATTGACATATAAAAATATAATCAACCATTTAGCTTCAACAAAAATATGGCAAATTTTTGCATCTACTTCACTTTTGATGAAGCCCCACCTGGTGAAATATCCATCAATCATGGTGTACCAAGTACGAGGTGCTTGTTTCAATCCATACAACACTCTCTTGTGTCCGCACACATTGTGACTCTTTGTCAAAGGTGTCAAATATTTATGTTTTTTCAATGTACACCTCCTCCTTAATCACTCCATTGAGGAATGTTGTCCTCACATACATGTGATGGATTTTCCATCCCATTTTCATTGCAAGTGCTAGAATTGATCTAGTAGAAGAGTACCTTTGTTAGGAATTTACCGCAGAAATAATAAATATTTTACTAAGAGAAATAAACATAAAGAACCCAGCAACAAATCATAAACATAAACACAGATGTTTATCCGGGAAAACCCCAAACTCCAGTGAAAAACCCAACCAATTAAATTTCATTAAACATTGGCCAAAACCATGGCCAATCTAACCAAGTGAGCCTTCACTGCTCACCTCCAGGCCTTACATTACAATGAAGTCCTTTGAGCCTTTTATAGGCTCCATTACATGCAATACCATGAGGTTAAAAAACATGGGTGCACAATACCATGTGCCCCAAAACCATCATTGTTTAAATCAGTCAAACTTGACTATAATCACAATTCAATTTACCTAACATTCCCCCCTTAAACTTGACTTGGGGTTCCTTGACTAAATCCAACCAAACCTACTAAGTGAGACAACCCCGCTCACTCTAGCTCTTCCCCCCTCAAATTTTTACCCAGGGTAATTGTTAACTTGACATCCCCCCTATCACCTAGGTCTAACCCAGAATTTACCAGTGATTACCTAGGGGTACGCATGCCATACCAGGTCTTACAGCAGTATGCCCATTTACATATAAAAAATTAACTCCATTATAATATTTTTTTTTTGTTTCATTGTACATATGAAATCAATGTCCATATAAAAAGAATCCATCTACCAGATTACATGGGTCAGCAGCCTCTGTAACCGTCAGTCCTCTAGGAGTTCTCTTTAGATACATGGTTCATCAATTAATTAATCCACATGCAAACATCCTCTCATCTCTGAATTTCTCAAACCAACTTCTTATCATTGCTAGTCACCAGATCTGGGTTGTGGCAGCACCATTGTTCTCTTTATCCATTGAGAAACCCTCCATGGAATTCCCCATGGAATCAATCAATTGGATATTTCCTATTTCCTAGAAACACCATGCTCCGTATGGCCAGATCTGCAAAAGGCTGCATTTATTTCTCCATTCACAGGCCAATAAAACCCTTGGTTGCAAAAGCGTCCCTTTGAAGCCAAATATGGCTCTGATACCATTTGTTAGGAATTTACCGCAGAAATAATAAATATTTTACTGAGAGAAATAAACATAAATAACCCAGCAACAAATCATAAACATAAACACAGATGTTTATCTGGGAAAACCCCAAACTCCGGGGAAAAACCCAACCAATGAAATTTCATTAAACATTGGCCAAAACCCTAGCCAATACGACCAAGTGAGCCTTCACTGCTCACCTCCAGGCCTTATATTACAATGAAGTCCTTTGAGCCTTTTATAGGCTCCATTACATGCAATACCATGATCTTAAAAACCATGGGTGCACAATATCATGTGCCCCAAAACCATCATTGTTTAAATTAGTCAAAATTGACTATAATCACAAGTCAATTTACCTAACAACATTGCTACTGGAGAAAAGGTCTCCTCGCAATCAATTCCTTATACCTGAGAAAACCCCTTGGCCTCAAATATAGCCTTGTGTTTCTCGATGCTTCCATCTGTTGCTTTCTCTACCTTGTATATCCACCTTGAACCTACCATTGACTTGTTCTCTTGTCTTGGGACCACTTCCCAAACACTATTTCTGACTATGGAATCATATTCCTCTACCATGGCATCAACTCACATTCACTTCTGCACTTCCTCCTCAAATGAGGATGGTTATGTCTCAACTAGCTCACTCACCAGAGCCATGTACCCAGTGTATCGATCCAGTAACCTCCTCTACCTGCATTGTGCTTTGGGTTCTCCCACATTCTCTCTAGAATCATGCAATAATTTGTCAGCTTCCCTAGTGTGTATTATGAAACCAACTCCAGAAATAGAAGAAAAGAGAGATCAACACCTTAGAAATCAGCCACTTCGAGGGGGAAACCTCCAATACATTACATAAATGAACAATAATTGGATGATACAAATGACAAAACCTCCTTTCTATATATAGGATTCCATGGGGCCACAATGTAATCCTAGGCGACCTAACAATAATAATATAAAGGCACAATAATAACAATATGGGGGTTACAGGGGTACAAAAATAAATATAACGAGGCTACACTAACAAAAATAAGGGGATACACTAGTATTATAGGGACCTAACATGCCCCTCTCCTTCAAACAAGTGTTTCCCTCAACGCTTGATTATTTCTGGATGTTTCTGCATAAAATTCTCATCTCCCATCACTAGAAAATTTGGCAGAAATTCCGACGGCCAATTCGTCACTATTCCGACACATAGTCGTCGCAAGAGCGACAGTTCGAGGGCAGAAAAAATGTGGTTTTTCATGCCGTCGCAGTTTCGACGCACGTAAAAAGTGTCGCACTATCGACACTTCTTCCATCACTTCCGAACAAGCGTCACTCTTCCGACGTCTCACAAACCGTCGCGCCTCCGATGTTTGTAAACTATCGCACTTCCAACGAAATGTGGTCCGACATTTTGAACGTCGCTCTTCCGACGTTTGTAAACGGTCACAATTCCGACGCAACGTGGTCCGACGTTTTGGACGTCGCTCTTCCGACGTCTGTAAGATGTCGCAATTCCGATGAAATGTGGTCCAACGTTTGGAACGTCGTTCTTTCGACGTTTGTAAGCCGTCGCAATTCCGACGAAATGTGGTCCGACATTTTTATACTGTCTCTCTTCCGACGTTTCTGGGTTGTCGCAGTTCCAACATCTACAAGGCGTTGGTAGACCGACGAAGGGTTCAATTTAAAAAAAAAAAAAATGAAACTTTAAAAGACGAGAAACGTTGTTTTGAATATATTATATGAAGTAAAACAGTCCATGAAGTCATTACATTTTCACATCTGAAGATTGGAACCCAAATATCCATCCAGAAAAGTGGAAGTCCCACCCTAGACAATGATAGAAAAATGCCCCATGTCACATACAGGGACATGATATAAAACCCAGTAACGGTCCACATGGAGATTATCGACAATCTGAGAAAGCATCCAAATATGCCCGAGGCATCTATAAGAAAATGAAATAACAGTATGTAGAATAGTAAAGCAACAGATAGAGTACCGACGTCCATTGTTCCAAATACAAATTAAAGTACCCAAAACCATGCAACAGAGAAAAATGCTAATCATGTGAGGAGTGTGATATGTCCAAAATATAAAAAGACCATCAGACCATATCAATAAACCAGCAACATAGACCAGCATCGCTAGTTTTGAAGGCAGAGTGATAAACATTAATCATTTTTTTTTCACAAGAGAAAGAACGTTGTTTTGAATATATTATATGAAGTAAAACAGTCCATGAAGTCATTACATTTTCACATCTGAAGATTGGAACCCAAATATCCATCCAGAAAAGTGGAAGTCCCACCCCAGACAGTGATAGAAAAATACCCCATGTCACATACAGGGACTTGATATAAAACCCAGTAACGGTCCACATGGAGATTATCGACAAATCTGAGAAAGCATCCAAATATGCCCGAGGCATCTATAAGAAAGTGAAATAGCAGTATCTAGAATAGTAAAACAACAGATAGAGTACCGACGTCCATTGTTCCAAATACAAATTAAAGTACCCAAAATCCTTGAACAAAGAAAAATGCTAATCATGTGAGGAGTGTGATATGTCCAAAATATAAAAAGACCATCAGACCATATCAATAAACCAGCAACATAGACCAGCATCGCTAGTTTTGAAGGCATAGTGATAAACATTAATCAATTTTTTTTCACAAGAGAAAAAACGTTGTTTTGAATATATTATATGAAGTAAAACAGTCCATGATTACATTTTCACATCTGAAGATTGGAACCCAAATATCCATCCAGAAAAGTGGAAGTCCCACCCCAGACAGTGATAGAAAAATACCCCATGTCACATACAGGGACTTGATATAAAACCCAGTAATGATCCACATGGAGATTATCGACAATCTGAGAAAGCATCCAAATATGCCTGAGGCATCTATAAGAAAGTGAAATAGCAGTATGTAGAATAGTAAAGCAACAGATAGAGTACCGAACTCCATTGTTCCAAATACAAATTAAAGTACCCAAAATCCTTGAACAGAGAAAAACGCTAATCATGTGAGGTGTGATATGTCCAAAATATAAAAAGACCATCAGACCATATCAATAAACTAGCAACATAGACCAGCATCGCTAGTTTTGAAGGCAGAGTGATAAACATTAATCATTTTTTTTTCACAAGAGAAAAAACGTTGTTTTGAATATATTATATGAAGTAAAACAATCCATGAAGTTATTACATTTTCACATCTTAAGATTGGAACCCAAATATCCATCCAGAAAAGTGGAAGTCCCACCCCAGACAGTGATAGAAAAATACCCATGTCACATACAGGGACTTGATATAAAACCCAGTAACGGTCCACATGGAGATTATCGACAATCTGAGAAAGCATCCAAATATGCCCAAGGCATCTATAAGAAAGTGAAATAGCAGTATGTAGAATAGTAAAGCAACAGATAGAGTACCGATGTCCATTGTTCCAAATACAAATTAAAATACCCAAAATCCTTGAATAGAGAAAAACGCTAATCATGTGAGGAGTGTGATATGTCCAAAATATAAAAAGACCATCAGACCATATCAATAAACCAGCAACATAGACCAACATCGCTAGTTTTGAAGGCAGAGTGATAAACATTAATCATTTTTTTTTTCACAAGAGAAAAAACGTTGTTTGAATATATTATATGAAGTAAAACAGTCCATGAAATCATTACATTTTCACATCTGAAGATTGGAACCCAAATATACATCCAGAAAAGTGGAAGTCCCACCCGAGACAGTGATAGAAAAATACCCCATGTCACATACAGGGACTTGATATAAAACCCAGTAACGGTCCACATGGAGATTATCGACAATCTGAGAAAGCATCCAAATATGCCCAAGGCATCTATAAGAAAGTGAAATAGCGGTATGTAGAATAGTAAAGCAACAGATAGAGTACGTACCGACGTCCATTGTTCCAAATACAAATTAAAGTACCCAAAATCCTTGAACAGAGAAAAACGCTAATCATGTGAGAGTGTGATATGTCCAAAATATAAAAAGACCATCAGACCATATCAATAAACCAGCAACATAGACCAGCATCGCTAGTTTTGAAGGCAGAATGATAAAAATTAATCATTTTTTTTTCAGAAGAGAAAAAACGTTGTTTTGAATATATTATATGAAGTAAAACAGTCCATGAAGTCATTACATTTTCACATCTGAAGATTGGAACCCAAATATCCATCTAGAAAAGTGGAAGTCCCACCCCAGACAGTGATAGAAAAATACCCCATGTCACATACAGGGACTTGATATAAAACCCAGTAACGGTCCACATGGAGATTATCGACAATCTGAGAAAGCATCCAAATATGCCCAAGGCATCTATAAGAAAGTGAAATAACAGTATGTAGAATAGTAAAGCAACAGATAGAGTACGTACCGACGTCCATTGTTCCAAATACAAATTAAAGTACCCAAAATCCTTGAACAGATCAAGAAAAATGCTAATCATGTGAGAATTCTAAGTAAAGTTAATCTATTAAAATTGCGAATAAAATTACATCGAAGTCAAAAACATTGCCTGGCCATACTCATGGCAAATTTGTCATCAAAAAATCAAACGTTTAATTTACAGAATTCAAAAATATTACAAAGGTCCAGCACAGTAAAATAATCTAAAAGTAGCCCAATTAAGTGGGCCTGCTAAGCAAGAAAAACAAATTAACCAAACTACTCCTCCAGTGGTTCCTCCATGATTCGGCACCATCCTTCGGAAGGTCCAGGATCGCTAGGTGCTACCTCCACATGCATGCCACGGCTCCCCTCCTGAAGGCCCAAATGCTAGCTGGCTTTTTCCGAGCTCAGACCCACCGGACAGGTGCATTCTTCCTCCATTTGGGCCTCCTCGCGGAAGACCAAAGTGACTAAAGCCATGATTCGCGAGCGGTTGAGAGAGAAATTAAAGGAAAATTGCGCAGTGCGCGTCGTGGGAGAAGGTGAACTAGCGGTGGGGAAGCGAGGAGCAGGGGAATCCATACAGTGGCCAGGTCCTACAAGCCGACCCCGCCCACTCCTAGTATTTGGATATCGACCTGCGTAATAATCACTGGACTGGCTGGAAGTCGACTCTGTTGAGGGGCTGGAGGGAGCGCGCAGGGGTTGACCTCTAGTGCTCCCCCTGCGGCAACGCATACTACGACACACGCGAGGCATGGGTGCAATCTCAGGCGCAGTGGGCACAAGAGGAGACGAAGAAGCAGAATTCCAATTAATAGAGGAAGACAGACAGAGACAGAACCGAGAGAAATGCAAATATGCAGCAAGGTCTAGGCAGTAGTTCAGCTGGCCACTTCTCCTTATCATCACAGTTAGCAGGCAGTGTAATCCAGCAACCGACTTGTCTGAAAAACCATGGCTAAACGCCATTTTGTCGACCCGACTGCAATGCAATCAAAGGACGCCCGTCATAATTAATCTCTGATCATTAATAACGAGAGCCGAAGACCGGATAAAATTGGAGCGTGCGGAATCGCTAAGAGGAGTGGAGGTCCGATCTTGAACAGTGTTAAAAATTAATTAATGCGGATTTGATGTGAAAACTTAATTGAACAGCGTTAAATGTTAATGTGATTGATATGAAATCGCCATATCCATGTCCCATCGCCTTAAACGCCATCAAATGCACCCGTAGCTGGGAGTAGGGAAAGTTTTTATTGAGGACACGTGGCAGAAATTGATTGGAGCGGATCTTTGTTTGGGCCTCTTGCGCAGTGGAAATCCAGACCTGAAAAATATTAGGGCGAATTTGATAAGAAAATCGCGTCACAACTTCCCTTCGTACGCCAACCCAACTTCGGACCCGAAAAATATTAGGGCGGAATTCATTTGGTTTTCGCGTCACAAAATTGGCCGACGTCAGCAGGCTATTTTGGAACGTGAATTTGGTTTGAATTATGGTTTATCGCCGTTTGAAGTCCGACGGGCTCGACTTAAGAACAACTTTGTTTGATCCCATATTATAAAATTTTTGTTGGTTTTATTTTATAATACACATATTTATAATAAATCATGGGAATACCACACTAAACATGTGGAAAAATTATATAAATAATTATTGAGAACAATCGTTTTTATGTAAAAATATCCAAGGCGAGGTCTGTGTAGAGAACCGGGGTCGTGAAAACTATTCAAATATAAAAATCCCGCTTAATAAAGAGACAAAATTGTTTTTCTTTCGGAACCTGACCCAAGGATTGGACATGAGTTAACAAACAAAAGGATAGTGGAACCAGACTTGCACCCATGGTCAAGCCCTCTACCAAAACCACGAGCAGAATCACAAAAGCGGGTTGCCCATATCGCACCGCTTTTGCGGAGTAGGTGGTATTTCCTATTCACGATCGATTCCATAGGGAATGCGACACATGGCTAAGTGACCCTCGGAAAACCACCGTTTAACCTGTGCCATCGCACATTAAAGCCCGATGTTGGAAGCCGAGCGAAATTGCCAAGAGCTGTTGATTTGGAGAAGGGCCATCGGACGGTGGTCGCATGTTGAACTTGCCCGGAGGTTAACTAAGGTGTGCGGAGGATAGCCAGGTACGATATGAGTGTTTGATTGGTTATTGATATATATAGGTGGGGCCAGAGTATAATGAAATTGTTTAATTAAACGATTGGCGGATAATTAGCATAAGTCTGGAGCATGATTGTTGTAAGGCTGGGTGGTGAAATATAGAGCCGAAAGTTCATTACAAGTTATTTATTTAAAAATAAACGTGGATTATAAATACAAAGTGTTGAAAGTTAAACATTGATTATAAGGCTTGGAGATAATATAAAGTCAGGAATATAAATTAAAGTCCAACCATTGTGGATAGTATTTATTTATCAAATTCTACGAATTTGATAAATAAACCCGAAGAAAGAAGAAGTCAATTAAGACTCAGGCTGGAGGAAAAGAACGAGGTAAACAAAGGGAAAATGCTAACAGAGCGATTGTAGACACACCAGCTCTCCTTGGGTGTCCAATTTTAGTTTTTTTGTGTCACACGATGATCTCTCTTCTCTGGCATTTACTTGTATTGAAGATCACTATTCTAGGAATAAGGAGTTATTTTCTCCAAAAATAACCCTGGCCAAACATTGACAATGCATCAAGGATATCTTTCTATGCTTCATAAGCACATTTGTTCTACTTCTAAATCATGTCTTGGAAGTGGTTGTTTTGCTGGAAATTATTCACCAGTTGGCTTCATACCAAATTCTTTTTCACATTTTCAGCATCCAATACATGAAAAAGATAATGGTTTAAAACAACATAAATATTTGAAATTTTGCAAGAATTGTCTAGCACACTTTGAATATGAAATTTTAACGAAGCGCATGATGTCGTATAGGATCAAGTGTCATTTTTGAAATACCAAATGTTTCACAAGAAACTTCTCACATGCTACCCCCTACAGAAGTGATTAAATGATAATATTGTATCAACTATTTCCATAATAAAAGGTGCACCTGCCATAAGACTAAACAACTACAAATGCTGTAGATCTAACATGACCACACAATCAAATGTATTCCACAAGGCCAACATATATGAAAAATGAAAAGGAGTTTGCAACCAAAAAAATTTTGCTTTTTAGCAACTAATTCAATTAGATACACCAAAACCATCAGCAAAAAGGTGGAAAAACCACTCTACTCAAAAGGCAACCGTTTACCTCTTCTTTGACAAAATTTTTATTCCAAATTAGCATTTTTATTGTCTTGTCAATGCCCCTAGTAATTTGAATCCTGTTTATAAATTCTATATAAATAACCAAATAAAAAGGTTTCATTTCAAATTATTTTCCTACAAATTTAAGATACAAACTACTGTCATTTTGTATTCTAACAAGCTCATAAATTTTGACAAAAAGAACCAAAATTCTAGACACTATAGCAATTTTTTCACCAAAAATCCACCTAGACTCAATAAGCTCCCAACCCAAAACTAAAAAATCCTGCCTACCATAAGACCCTACAAAAATGAATAGATGATCTTAATCCAAGACTATCGACAAAAATTTACCTTACACCCTCACTTATTAAAACCTCGTGATGTTGAATTTTAATCTCCACCCACAAGAAATAGAGGATGGATGTTGTTAACATGGAGGTTGTTTTGCATGCCATCCAGAATTTTAACTAAAGATTTAAAAATTCCCGCAAGTTTTTTTTATCGCTCTGTTTCACATTTTTGTACACGATTGTATTTAAACACAACAACCAAAAGATTAACGCAATTCACCAACCAAATTAACAAACAAAAATTTACCCGACAGCTTTGTAAATTCAAAAGTGAGAACACGTAGAGCATTAATATCGATCGCATGAAATTGAAGGGAATCAAAACTTAAACCGGACCCGAATTTTATAGGGCACATTGATCGAGACTCCGTTTTTGGAAATTAGGCAAACGTCAAAGATCCCATTTTGGAACGTGAATTTGGTTTGAAATTTAACTTATTCGTACTTTTGAAGTTCGATGGAAAGGGTTCTTTAATGTTTTGATAGTTTAATTTTATATATGTTTTGAAATATATGTTATGTATATATCATATGCAAAAATGAAAGGTGCCATAATTTAGTTTTAACTTTATAAAGATAGTCATTATAATATGTTTATATGTTACTTTAGATATAAAAATAAAAAAGGACTGCAAAAATCTGTAGTTTTTTTATAGACAGATAAATTTTTTATTACACAACAGGGTAAAAAAGTGAAAGATTGAGTGTAACTTTTAAGCAAGTGCACAAGAGGTGAAAGGGAAAACACAACAGAGTGTTTTAGAGACAGTGATGTTTGTTTTGGAATGGTATTATGAGTTGGTTTTATGCACTAGATTTTCTAGAAAATGCACACTCTTGTAATCCTCCTGTTGAGGAAGAAGTGTAGTAGTTTTTGAGTTATTGAAGGGAATAGAAGTTTGTTTTCGTGCTATTGGAAACTCTATCTCCTATTAAAGAAATTTTATTTTCCGTAAGTGAGGAAGGAGATTTAATCTCCATTCATTGTTCTGGGAATTTTTCAATATTCCAACATGTGCAAGAACAACATGTTGTGGTTCCATCCCCTGCCTAAATCATTTGTCTTTGCTACTACCACTCACTAACTCGGCCCCCAATATTTTCAACTGGTCTCCTTTAATTCAACCAATAAAAAGGCCAAAAACCATAGCATTGAGATACATTTCATTACATTGTCAATAACAATAAAATTCGACTCCTACCCATAACCCTTTCCTTTTGTTGTGAAAAGCTTTATGCATTACTCTAATGTGGCTAGTCCATAGGCCAAGTAGACCACTCGGGTAACAAATATAAGCCTTTTCACCTTTGAGTTTTCAAATTATGCCTACCAAATCTAAGACATTTAAGAGGGGAACTAATACAATGTTAAAAAAGAAAACCGTAGCACACATCTACAAATTACCTCCTTAGCCATCGGGCTACACCATCATTAATTGTTTTCGAGAACCATGCTTGCTCTCCAAGACAACATTTTTCTCGCCCAAGGGTGACTCCAACGAGATCAAGAAGTTTGTTCACACCGCCCGCAAGACAAATTGACAATGCTTTCAGAAGTGTGCAATTGAATGTCGACTACATGCCAAAAACAACCCTCCATGAAAAATTAAAATAACACATTAAAATCGAATATAAGTGGACAAGGAAAGATCCACCGCAGCTGAAGTTTCACGTGCAGTGACCTTCCTTTAAACATAATTTTTCTCTTAACCCTCGCAATTTTTTTGTCACCGTTTCATCCTTGTTGAAGTGACAACTCCTTTTCCATACTTCTGTATTAACTACCTTTCTCTCTCGTCGCGTAATCTCGCAGTCCCTCTTCCGCTTGAGCGATTAAAGGAAATGGGTGAAAAAACCGAAAGAGAAGACAATTTTCTCTACTATACTATCAAACATCGCACCCAACTTCTTCCTCCCCCTTTCCATTGTTACCCAATGAGGTAGATGTGGAAATTGTTGTCATACCGCCCAAAGCAAGAGGCCATCTTCTTATGCCGAATATAGAATCACAAGATCTTCATATTATTATGAACCTTAAAAAACATGACTCCCATTGCTAAAAACCACTTTTAAGTCAGGCTGTGCAAACTAAACAACTATCGCAACTTTTGGCAACTTCTAGAGCATTAAGAGAGAAACAACCAAAGAGAAATACAACCACAATCCTCATTTTAATGAGACCGACTATATATTTGCATTAAGATAATAAAAGAAATCATGACTATATTAAGGCCAAACATTACAAACAATCTTTAAATCAGTTGTCTCTCGCGTCTTCAAAGTTGCCATGCTAGAGGTTGCATATTTTTAATTTAAATTCTTGACCTCTCATGCCCATCTATGAATGCATCCAATGGGATATCTATGATAAAATGCTCCTTTATATCCCCAAAAAAATTCCCTACTACAAGAGCACCAAGATTCATGATCACCCCACACCATCCCACCCACTAGAAATCTGAAAAGGAACCCGAGAAACCTTCGAAATATCTCAAGATGACTATATGGGTGGTTCTTATGAATCAACCAACTATTCCGAACATGCCTACCAATCCAAACCATGAGAGCTAGTGTGACAATATTCAAGGTGCATCAATCGGATTTATGAAGCTATGTTAGAGAAACCCTAAACTCTCACCGAAAATAGGTGAAATGTGGCACCACTCGCATTGACATGTGCCAATTGGTGTAAGTGGTAGACAATTGGTATGCCCAAACAACGAGGTGATGTGAATTACATGAGGGAGAAAATATCGTAAAAGCCCCAAATCTAGAGAACTAAAGCTCATCACCAACTCCGAGATCGACAACTTTACATGATGTAACCTATGAAATCGTAAATGGAGAAATCATAGTAACAATAAAGTAACCTATGTAACAATAAAGTCGGATTCATCCCGGAGTGGTAATGGGAGAAATCATAGTGAACAATAGAAACATGCAGTTTACAATCAACATGAAAAAACAAATACAAAAAACCCAGATAATAATCATGAACAAGCTTAATATTGAATTATGAATCGTAAAGGAACTTACAAAATGTGACATTACGAAACTGTCAAGCGCACAAGAAAAAAATATCCCGGACATGACCGTTTCGACAAGTTGTATTGCTCATGATGCAAGAAGATTCGTACCTCGCATCGCTGTCAATCAAAATCCATCATTATCTATGTTGGTACAATAAATACAAGTAATTGATGTACTATTTTTTACTCTAAGATGCATTCTTATGATAATTTTAGAACATATGTTGAAAAAATGTCAAAACATACCGAATAAGCTCCTCTTCCTTTCAAAACATTTATTGGAGTCACATGAACTTAAACAAGCCTCCCACGATCTAAAAGAGTAGCAACTAAGTCAACAAAGGATTCTTTGTTGCTACGCCGGATCGAGGGAGGTTTTCTCCAAGATTAAATCGCTCCAATAAATTATTCTCTACCAAATAAAATAACCATGTGAAGGTGGAAGCTCTTATGGTCTCCCTCTCTCTCACATCACTCTCAATTCCCCAATACCCAATCTATATTTCATTTTTTACTTTCATGAGCATATATATTCAATAACTAATAAGAAAAACAATTCAACAAAAAGTACGCAAGGAAATATTGTAATTAATGCTTGACATAAAAATAGTATGATAAATGAGTTTTTTTATATAACGCAAAAAACGTTCCAAGTATGGTAACGTTTGTCTTATAATAATACAATATTTTACATTATCAAATTTTCTTTTTTCTTCTTCCTATTTTTAAAGCTTCTAATTACATCATCAATATCATCATCGTGTTTCCGCTTCCCCGTTTCGTGCCTTTTTGACCCGCACCGCCGACCTAGTTTCATATTCACGATGTCCGGGCTCATCTAGTGACGGCATCGCCTACAAAACGTATAATATTAAATTTTAATTGTCGGCTTTTAAATATCATTGAACCAGTTCGGAAGAATATTAATAAAAAAAATTGCAATGAGATTATTTACCTGGTGCACTAGTTGTCGCCGCCGACCTAGTCGCGTTGTCACTATGTCTCGGTCTCATCCAAGGATTTGGCATCGCCTACAAAAACAGACATTATTAAATTTTAATTGTCGATGAATATCATTGAACTGGCCTAAGAATATTAATAAAAAAAATTGCAATGAGATTATCTACCCGGTGCACCAAACTTGTCGCCACCGACCTAGTTGCGTTGTCACGATGTCCTGTCTCATCCGCGACGAGACATCGCCTTTACAAAAACGTATAATATTAAATTTTAATTGTCGAAGCTTTAAATATCATTGAACTAGTCTTAATATTAATATCGCAATGAGATTATTTACCTGGTGCACCAACAGCGTCACGACCTAGTTGCATTGTCACGATGTCCGGTCTCATCCAAAGACGCGGGCATCGCCTACAAAAAATAGATAATATTAAATTCTAATTGTCAATTTTTAACACGCTGAACCAGTTTGGTAATATTAATATTGCAATGAGATTATTTACCTGTGTGCACCAAACTTGTCGCTGAGACTCGTTGCCCTCGTCTTCCTCTCTCGGTGGTAAGATCCTCAAGGGAAACATTCTTTGTCATTTAAACTCAAAATCTATAAGGGCAACCATCAAGGTATAATTAGAAAAAAATTATAAGTGTAAATTAATTACCGTCACGGCCCTCAATCGATAGTAGCACAATGGCCCGGTCCCCACTACAATGATCAAAGCCGTACGTGAGGATCATCTAAGAGACCGTTCTTAAACCCGGGTTATTTGCCTCATTTCGTAGTGTTGCCTTGATTTAAACAAAGTTGTTAGACATTAAATTTATGGACGAAAACAAAAAATATTGAAAGGTTAATGTTTTACCTTATCATGGACTCGGATCTTGGGACCCGCCCAAGCTTCTGCGTACGTTCAACTACAACATAAAATTAAACGAAAAAGCGATATTTTTATCTTCCTTCCGTAGTTTTTTGTTCCGAAGTCATCACCCTACATTACATATGATCGTGTATTTTTAACTTCATATTTGATAGGATTACAAAAACGTTGGAAGGCGATACAATTAATTATAAGATGTTTAGCTACCGAATTACAATTCTTGCAACAATTTCAAGTAGCCACCCCGGCCTAGCTTGTGATGGCCCTTTTCTCAATCCTAGCTTTAGTTTCGAGGTGCTGTGCAACCTAGCATCAAAATATTGAAGCCGATATGACGTAGCACACTTCTTATTTTAGACATAAAGAAAATTAAAGCTATTGAATTAAAGTTGTAATTTACCTTGCGGGTCCAATTGGCATTTTTCTTCTTTTCTTGCCCTTTTTCTCTTTTCCGTCATGGATGAGTGCTCTCCACTCACTTTCGAAACCGCGAGAGGATGCTCATATCTAGGGTTAAATTGCAATTGCGTCCTATAGGTGTCCCTAGTATATTTAAATATTTGCTCTGGCCACTCCGAGCCACCGCCGTTCGTCAATGTGCTGATCAAAAAAGGGCTTCTAGATAATCTAGAAGTTCTTTTTTTCAAAAGTTGGAATTTTGGGAATTCCACCGTGCATATGGTTGGGCCAAAATTACCAACGCATGGCTCTCCAAAAATCCTATAGAACTCATTGTTTCCTGCTACTTAATAAAACCAGATATTATCATTAATTTAAAAATAAAAATCATGATAAATATGTTTTTAGATGAAGTACATGAAATAGTTAAAAATATTAAAATTTACCTGGAGTCAGACATGCTTTATAGAGACACCCTCATCGTTCACCAAAAACGTGCCATTAACAGTCCCCTGTGGAGCCGACACATGCTCAGAAACGCAACAATGTAGTTGGCCATATCAACTTCATCATTGCCAACACATTCAGCGATTGGTCGGGTGTCCGCTGGGGCAGGTGTTTCGTCGGCACCCAGCGAATGTATGTGCAATAAGAGGGTTGTTGGGCAATCTCTTGCCCCTGTGTCCCACTACCACCAACACCAGGTTCAAGAAATGCCGTAAACGCTACATACAAAAGAAATTTTTGTTAGTTTAGTCAATGTAAAAATTAAAAATCAAACTATCACAATTCATCTCATGCGTAACAAAAAAAAATATCTCTTTGACTTTTTATTGTCATTCGATATCTCTCTAGTCGCCTCATAAGATGCTGTATCCTCTCTTCTCGTTTCAGCGTTTGAGGCGCGTCTATCAAAGTATTAATTACTCCTCAGATCTCGTGCCTTTTTTTGCAACAAGAACACCGGAGATAGGGATGAAGAAAGCTCTTCCTCAAAGAGGGAATCATCGTGCGTACCATAGCTAGGTGTCTCAGATATTTGAACAAAAATTAATATTATTTCAATTATGTAAATAACTAAAGAACACCGAAGATAGAGCAATGCCAAGATTTACATGCTCCTTCCGCTGGCCTCTTTCCGCAATCATCCCGTCCCGGGGTTGTTCCCCGCACCGCTCCTCACCGTCCGCTATATTGCAATAAAATTATAAATGTAAAAACTTGAAAACAATATCTAACTTGAAAACACAAAAATGAAACTGAAATAATTTTAATAAGACACCGGAAGATGAAAGGAGGTTTTCAAATATGCCTTGCATTGAATTCAAATTCCGGAAACATGTCATTGCACATTAAGGTACCCAAACATTCACTCCACGAATGATATATTTAAGTAGTTTCTCCTCTATTCTCAAGAACATCATACCTATAATGCATTCACTTGCATGTATAAAGGAAAGGAAAAACATGTTTTTCATACAATCTGACAAAGGCATCTGGGAAAGGTATCTTCACTTTTTATTTATGTTGTCTACCCACACCACTCTTGTGTTTTTCACTAATCCGTTTTTGTCATTTTTGGATTCAAATTAAGTTAAGGCCTTAAGTATTTTTTGACCTTTTCGTGTAGTTTTTATAAAGTGGCATGTATGATTTTTCCATTAATTCCCCGCACTTTTTTCTTCATGCGCATGTTTCCCCGGAAATCAAATGCACATGATTTAGTCCTATACATTTAACAAGTTGTTGGATCAACTCCATTGGCAATATCATATTTCCTATTCAATCAAAAATTTATCTCGCTAGGTACGTAGGAAGGTTTTCCTTTGGTATTGTGGCACTTCTAGCTTCTGCATTACTATATCTTTCAAATTTAGTGTCGTTTCAATTAGGCATGAATTTTTGCAACTTTCAAGGTGAGAATGAACAAAGAAAAATTTTTGTGATGGATGACCGTATATGACCCGCTGGCCGAGGAAAAGGCACTAATCTACTTTTCAAATATCTATAGTTCTCATTCACTTACAGTGAGATGGTCCTCGATTTTGAGCCAAACACAGAAGAAAAGTTCCCCCCTCCATAATTTGATATTCAATGGAAATTTCTTAAATTGATGATAAGATGATTATGGAACATTGGCACATACATATGTAATGGAATTCCAAGATCATGATATATGTTTGCATATGTTTATGGAGGTGGTGTAGCAAAAAAGAGCTCAAATAGAGCTGAATTTTTTCACATAAAAAGGATCGTGTGCTTGAATAATGGTTCCATTTAAAAAAAATGATATCTAGACAGAATAAGTGTAGCATGCAAACATACATTGAAAATCCATCCGAGTTTGCATTGTATTACTTATGATGGATTCAAATTTGGTTTCAAAATGCCAGGTTATGGCATGATTTTTGTCGAGAAACCCTGGCTGGATTCTCATGTTGGTTTAATTGATATTTTTAAGTTTGTTTTGCGCTCTTAGTGATAGTAACTCATGAATTGTGGGTTAACAATGTGTAACAATCATATTTCAAGAATAAAGTTGTGATATATATTATTATTATTATCTATTAGCTATGAATATTGACACCTAATGCCTGGAATTTTGACATCTTGATAGCATGGATAATTTCGAAAAATTTTTCTAGTAATGTTAACATAATAACTATCATTACGTGTCTTCATCTCTTTGTCACCATAATAGACCTGATATGGACTCATCACACAACTTCATATGCTATGTCCCAACAAGTTCTAAACCGGTTGAACCTACCTCATAAGATGGTTATTAAGGACAAGTTTCTTGGTATATAACTCAATAGCATAGACTACGTTGCAACGCTCTAAAAATAATCCTCAAGTGTCAAAAAAACTTCACAATATGTTCTACTATAAAGCCTTTGGGACACTCCAAATAATATATGTATCATTGATGACTTTTAAAGTATGACAAGATCCGCAGGGAAAGGAAACGAACAAAGGAGTGATCCACCAATGAGAACCTAGAATTTAGTATCGTATGAGTTAGAGTCTAGGAAATTGAACCCTATAATTTTAATTAGTGATGAAGGACATCACATAGGTAATTATATTTTCATGTAGAATAACCCTGTTAACTCAAATTTAAACTACATAATATGAAAGGCATACCATAAATTTTTTCCACGTAAGTCCAAACAACCTATAAAAAGGAAAACCTTCTTTTCCATGGGAAATAATTTACCTTTCCTTTTTCAAGATAATCTAAATCACAAAAAATATGAACTATACCGCACACATTCTGATAATGTGAAAGTGGAAAAGGAATACCCTACACAAGTGATGCACACATGTAAGTATCAAAACACTAATAGATTTTTAAAGTTGAAATGCAATGCTTTTTTCATTTAAATGTAGGGTTTTTTTGCCAGTGGAGAAATAATGGCCGCCAAATTAATAAGCGTTTCTTTGGGAAAAATTTAAATCTTGTATCGGGTGATGCGAATAGAGGGTATTGAATATTGATTCTTGACATCTAGAGAGAACCCTACGTTCCCTAACACAATCCAATGGAATCGACCAAAAAACCCAACAGAGTCAACCCTACTATAGAGGAAGGGCCTCAGCAAAGAAGAACTTACCATTTTGCAAGAGTCGAGGGCGAATGTTGTTCTACAAGAGTCGAGGGCGAATGCCGAGGGAAAATGTTGTTCTCGCAAGAGCCGAGTGATGAAATGCAAGGTGAATGCTGCTTCCGCAAGAGCCGAGGCGGCACGGTGGTGAATGTTGTCTCGCAAGAGCCTGGGGCGACGTCGAGGGCGAATGCCGTTCGCAAGAGTCAGGCGACGTTCTAGGAGGATGCCGTTTCCGCAAGAGCCGAGGGCGAATGCCGTTTCCGCAAGAGCTTATGAGGGCAAATGCTATGATATCGGGACGTTAACGTAGCACACATGTACATTGGAACAATTAACAGATTTTTGTAGTTGAAATGCAATGCTTGTTTTCATTTAAATGTATGGTTTTTTAAAGCAGTAGAAATAATGGTCGCCAAATTAATAAGCGTTTCTTTGGGAAAAATTTAAATCTTCGTATCGGGTGATGAAGATAATAGAGGGTATTGAATCTTGATTCTTGACATCTAGAGAGAACCCTACACTTAACACAATTCAATGGAATTGACCAAAAAACCCAAATAGAGTCAACCCTACTATAGGAGGAAGGGTCTTCAAAGAAGAACTTACCATTTTGTAAGAGCCGAGGGCGACCAAGCCGAGGGAAAATGTTGTTCTGCAAGAGTCGAGGGCGAATGCCGAGGGCGAATGTCACTTCCGCAAGAGCGGAGGGAGAATGCGCGCGTGATATCGTACGTTAATGTAGCTATTGCGAATAATACGAAACAATAAAATCACTTTTATGTAGCGCGTATATAAGTTTCATATTTTTATGTAGCGCGCATATAAGTGTCGTTATACCGACTTGCTTTAAAAGGCGTCACTATTACGATGGGTGCCTCCAAACGTTGCAATGGCGACATTCCAGAGGTTACTGTGTCGCGCTACATTTGGAGTCGTCTCAATAGAGACGCTTTGGGCCATGGTGTCACAATTGCGACATCTTCTCCTTCCAAACGTCGCAATTGCGACACGTTTTTAAGTGTTTGACACACACTTTTCTACGTACGTTCTGGGCGACGCGTTTTGGCGGGATGGAAAAAAATTTGGGAAAATTTCCGACATTTGGTCAAAAGCGTTGGAACCAAGTGTCGAAATTTCCACCAAATGCAGAGGCATGTGGAATCTTCAACGGTAAGTTCTTCCACTTACCGAGATACTATAAAATTGATCGATTTGGTAGTTTTCGAGTTCTTGTTTATGTGACTCCGTTTTATGTCTTTTTCACCGCAATGTTGATCTTCTTGTTGCTTTCATCTAATTACGCACTCGAAGGTTAGGTAATCCTTTGAGAGTTGGAGAACTTGTTGTTGATGCTCGATGGATCTTCCACTATTTTATCATCCATATTAGCTTTCTATTCGATCCTTCAAACCATCCAACTTAGCGTCCATTTTTTCTTTTTAAACCATCTATTTCATCTTTATTTCTCTTTGTAAGAAAAAAAATTTGTTGCACTTGCTCTTGTAATTTCGACATGTCATGTTGCAATTTCGTCTTCATGAGTCATAGTAGAGCCTTCTAAAGTCTTAATGGGTGTTGAATTCTTTTTAGTGGGATCTTAGAACATAATACTAATATCTATTCTACAATATGCCCTTGGAACTAATTAAAACTCGATTTTTCACACAAGACTTATGCAATTCGAAAAAAATACACACATTTTTTCTTTCTTTAAGGATTCTCATAATGAAACTCGAATTAACTATTTAATCGTGAATCTTCAATATTTGAAATTTTGCCCTATATTATCCCTCTAAAGCCTCTTTCAAATGCCACATGTCCGACCTAATTGGATTCTCAAGGTAAAGTTATGCTCAATCTCCCACAATGACCCAATTATGTACCGGTTTAATGGTAGAGAACTTGTATGGTGTGCTCCGTGTCACCGTTTCCTCCTTAAACTCGAGATTGATATACAGAAACTAAAATCTATTTTATTGAGACCTCGCTTGAGAATTCCAACCGATGCCTGCGAGAGAGAGTTACAGATGATTTTTGCAATACTCGTCACCTCTTTGAGATAAAATTCTGGAGTCCGAAACAACCCTAACTTCCACAGATCATATCTCTAAAAAATATTGCAAACCAAGATCCGAAATTTTTACAAGACGTGCCCTCAAGATTTTAGCTTCGCTCCGTAAATATTTTATCTTTGAACCTTAGTAGAAAAAAAATTATAGCGAAACTTCCACGATGACCGGTTTTAGATGAAATTTAGAGCCTAAAATACCCCTAGCCCACACACAGATATTATCTCCAAAAATATTGTGAACGAAGATCCGAAATTCTTAGATGACATTCCTCGTGATTTCCTTAAGCCACTCGTAAAAATTTATGCTATGCATCCCTTTTTTTCTTCTAACTAGCTATATCTAAGTATGCTTCCTAGAAACACGTCACTAAAAATGTAAGCCTAATTTAAGGAACTAAATTAGAGCATGTATTTCATTATCAATCCGGGCTAGTAGACTTAGAAACATACCAAGATATGGATCTTAGATCTAGCCGGTTCGTGAGATCATTGTTTTAAGTTTTGGGAAAAGAGAAATGCATGATCGGATACTAAAAGAAAGTATTCAAAATTACTCTATGAAAACAAGTGAATGATAAAATTTAGATTTAATCTATGAAAACATGCGTATGTAATCTACAAAATAATTCATATTTATTCTATACAAGCATGTAAATGATTGGTCAATGTCATTAATCTATTTTAGAATATGGAGAAGAGGCTCTACTATAAGAGTTCCAGATATCCTTCCACATTCCTTCTATAACACCATTTCCAAGCGCCTATGAAAGCATAATGAAATGAAAGCATGTAAAGTTGATCTAGAAAGCAAGTAATAAAGTGAAGCTTAATCTAATCCAATCTCATTCATGGAGAAGAGGTTCACTTCCAAGAGTCCTCGTATCCTTCCACATTCAAACTAGTTATTGAACTCGTAGATCAACATTCACAAAATTAAAACATGGCCATTAATAAAATTTCATCATGAAAAACATGTACAGTATCTACAAGAAAGGAGAATAAACATTCATAATTAAATTCAGCATATTCACAAGCTATAAACACCATGTAACAATAAAGTGCACTTAGCCCAAATGGGGTCCCTCCAATTTCGCATGGTACACCTTCAACACAATCATCTATAGCAACCGATTCAAACCATATGATGCATAAGAAAATGAGAGAGAATATGTTTTAATCTTCAATTGTCTTAAGAAAATAAAAATTCTCCACAAGTTCAAAGGAAACTTCTACCTATGAAAGCCTTGTTTAAAAAGGCCAAAAACAAGAACAAAAAAGCTAAAAATACCGGATAACTCATAATTATCTTCAATCCACCTTACTAGGTCAAATTTATTAGCTAGTTACACAAAATATGGGTGAATCCAAAAAAAATCACAAAATTCCCATATTTTATGCTAAAATCGGGGGATATTTCTCAATAGCTACAGTAGTTTGACCGTAATTTACCAACCCCAATCTATTTTTTCCGGTACGAACCAATATCTATTCATCCATCCTTTTCGATTCCCATAGTTTCCAACCGTGTGTGTCCGGTTCGCGCCTAGTGTCCCGCAACCATGACTTCAAACAAGCTATTACAGTTTTTCCAATATGTCATAATTTAACTTTAATGGTCAATTTTCTACTAAAACACTAAAATAACTAAAAGACATGATTTAGCTATATTGATGTGAAAAAATGGGTGAATATGATGATGGGATGATGAGAAAAAGTGGTAAACTGGATGAAAACATGTATGGTAAAGGAAGCTAAAATTGGAAGCAATAATCCTCTTCGCAAGATTTTATCAACTTCTCATCACCAGCTAAAATGAAATCATCGACATATAATACTATAATCAACAATTTAGCTCCAACAAAAATATGGTAAAGGTTTGCATCTACTTCACCTTGCAAATCCCAACCTAGTGAAATATCCGTCAATCATGGCGTACCAAGTATGAGGTATGTTTCAATCCATACAACGCTCTCTTTGAGTCTGGGCATTAACACCGGTGTGACCTTTGTGAAAGGTATCAACCCTTTCCGGTTATTTAATGTACACCTCCTCCTCAATCACTCCATCGAGGAATGCTTTCTCACATCCATCCGATGGATTTTCCATCCCATTTTCATTGCAAGTGCTAGAATTTGTCTAATACAAGAGCACCTTGCTAGTGCAGTAAAAGGTCTCCCCGTAATCAATTTCATGCACCCGAGAGAACCCTGGCCACAAATCTAGCTTTGTTTCTCGATGCTTTCGTTCATCGATTTATCTACCATGTATATCCTCCTCTTTGAACCTACCATTGACTTGTTCTCTTGTCTTTGCACTACTTCCAAACACTTTTTCCTTTCTCACTATGGAATCATATTCCTCTACCATGGCATCAACCCACATCGGCTTTACACTTATTCCTTGAATGTGGATGGCGGGTCAACTATCTCACTCATCGTAGCCATGCACCAAGTGTACCGATCCAATGACCTACTCTTCCTTTGTTGTGATTTTGGTTCTCCCACATTCTTCTATAATCATGCAATAATTTGTCAACTTCCCACAGGATTCCTTCCTCTCGGACTTCTCTACATGAATAGGTGCTTCCACTCTATACTCCTCTCCGTCACACTTATCCACAACATTCAAGGGTTCTTCCATTGATATTAAAGCTCCTCATATGCATGCAATCGAAGGTCCTTCTCAAGGGAACATGTCATGGCCTTCTCTTCATCGAACTTCACATTTCTACGAACAACCGTCATCTCGGTGAGATTCTAGGTACATATGATAGTTTTGTGTATCAATGTGACCCCCACAAATATCCCTAACTCTACTTTCAACTATAGATTTTTTTCTTAGATCCCTGAAATATGATAGTAAATTGATGAACCAAAGATCCCGAAGTGTGAAACATATGGTTTCTTTCCGAAAGCTTTCTAGTGTACTCATCCTAAGAATTCGATGAGTACTCCTTTTCTACATATATACGATTATGTTGCATGCTTCATCCCACAAGTGAAATCGTAGGCCCCGATCATGTAACATTTCTCATGCAACTCTCACAATATCGTATGTTCTTCCTTTTAACAACCCCATTCCTACGGGTTACTACAAGTTATTCACTCTCATCGAATACCTTATTTTGAACAAAATTTTCGAACTCATTCAAAAATATTCAACATCAAGTATCACCGCAGATCATTCACTCTCCTCGCCGCCTTATTTATCACAAAGTGTTTTAAATCTACAAAATTTGGAGAATGTCCGGTATTTTCCGCATGATGAAAATCTAGTAATTACATGAGAAATAATCTACAATATAACATAATACATGCTCTTGGTCGGAGGCTGTCGAGAAAGGTCCACACACATCCGAGTGAACTCTTTCGAGGGATACTTGCACTCATTATCCTTATCATGAAAGGTGCCTTTGGTGCATTCCCAGTGTACACCATTTTGCATGTATCTCTGCCGTTTCCAAGACACCCTTGGGAAGTATTGTAGAAATGTTTTGCATGATATTCAAAGCTCCATGGTGAAAATTTCCAAGTCTCCTCGACACTGCATCCACCGATGTCTCGGCTCTATACCTTATCTTCTTTCGTGCTCAAATCATCATATTATTCTACATCCGATCAGAGGTACTCAACCTTACGATCTACTTCACTTCTCCTAAGGAATGTAATGAAGTAAATCCTTTCCTTTACTAAATATCACATCGTAGCCACACATTCCAAAAAAGAAACTCAAAACTAAATTACTCTTCAGACTCCGGAATACATATGACATATTTTTAATGTGAGGGGGAGAACTAGAATCCCTCTAAAAAGTAACTATAATGATATGGATCGTGCTATACCTTCCATCATCTCCCATCTTTATATGCATCTAGAGGTCCTTCTCCCGTGCAAGTCACTAAAAAATTATTTGTTTCCATTCATATGGAATGAGGCTCTATTATCTAGATACCAATATTACCCACTCGTCATCGATATCACCATGCATGCAATGAGGGTGAAATCCAACGCCAATTTTTAAGCTAGAGCTTCCCTAACTAGCTTTTTATAGCCAAAGTCTTACTACTCAACTAACCGCTCATTTTTAACATCTAAAGCAGCTTCTTCCAATATTATTTTAAATCACTCTATTGCCCTCTTCAGCTCTAATACACTCGTAACATCCCCAGTAACCTCGTATGCTAGAATGCATAGGATCATAAAATTTTTACACTTGAGTTATCACATGTAGCTATCCAAAATTACTATCTATTGTATATTTTCTCATTAACCACTAGATAGAATCTTCATCATCACATACAATAACTTTAGTAAATGAACAAGAAGTTACATAACCATTAACAACCACCGTTGTAAAGATATCAACATAGTATGTAACCTTACATAATTTTCATGATTCCTTTAACTAGATTAATTAATCACATACTTCATATTATAAACATCGCCTGCTACAAGGAATCCACATCATAAAAGTGGCACAACAAGAAAGCACATCATTAGACACATATATACCCTGAAGTTTCATGAGGGTGAAACAAACAAACGTTTACTTTTATTATTAAACATTCGTGAGTGTTTTCACCATCAAATAAATATTTATAAGGGATTCCATCCCTTAACCATTATGATAAAATATTACAAAGAATATCATCTCATAAAAAAAATAATTCATTATATGTTATTGCTACCATCATGACATCATTTACTCATAAACCCTAGAGAATTATGTCTTTAGGGCCTAGTTCTTGCCATCAATGAATTATTCTCCTACCGACATAACATTAATTTGGATAAACCATTGCACCCATGCCCTCACATACGTAAACATAATCCACATTTTCATTCACAACCTTTTCCTTGAACAACTACTATCAACAACGTTTTACGTCAAGATTATTTAAGTTTTAGTAAAAAAAATTAAATCTATACTAGTGATGTTTCACCATACTTACATACATTCATCAAATGTGATTTAAATATCGTGACATGCTTCCTTTAATAATGTTGCATATGTAGGTTATAAGCATGAAAGCACCAATGCATGTCTATAAACAACACCACATTAAATAATATTTCTCCTCACATAAGTACACATTCTCGCAATACAAATCACTACAACTCTCCCAAAATTCCTTTAAAGGAAACTAAGACATGTTAGAGATATTAGTTCTTGCTAACCAAATGAACTTCTTATCAAAAAAACTAGCCCTTCAACTATTATTATTTTTTGCACAAAAATATGTAAAGAAAGCTAACACAATGAATGTTGTTCATATGCATGAGAATCCATATACTTTCCAAAAATATATTTTCGAGTGTAGCCTAAAAAACATGTTGAAATTCCCGATGCAAATTTATATTCTTCGTATGTTAGGAAGATGAATCCTAACATAAATTTCACATGCATATACATCTTATTTCAAAAAGAAGCTAAGATAATGGTTATGATAGCATAAAAATAATCACATATAATTTTTCTAAATAAATATAGCTCAATAGTTCTTCTATCCATGCAAAGAACAATGAGTAACATAATGAGTATTCTCTCGTGTACATGCAAGAGCTTATCATAATAGTTCTCTTTAATGTATGCAACAAGTATATTGCCTTCTCTTCAACAATTCTACGATCATTAGCTATTATTTTCATGTAACAAATACATACTTCTTTTGCAAAAGAAAGTTAATATAACCCCAATTCTCTATCTTTCTACATGCAAGTTTAGCATGCTTCCCTTTCAAGAAATTACCATAGCTAACCATATTTTTATGCATAAAAAATAGATTATTCAAATACAAAAGCATATTTTCTATCCCCATAATAACTAAATTTTTGTGCATGCAACACCTATCTTTTGCCACAACCGCACAATTGTTTCAAGAAAGTTCTTGAATGAAATAAATTCATATCCATCTTTTAGAAGACAATCTTTATTTTCATCAATTCGTGCACAAATTCTATGCAATATTTTTTCACTCAAATCGTTCTAGTTTTTAAATTAAACAATAAGGAATAATATATGCATACATATTCACAAAAAACCCTTCCAAGAAAATTAATCTAATTAACTTTTCTGTGTATGCACAAAATTTCAAAGCATGCATCCTTTATTTTCTTACATAAAATACTTATACAATATTATATATATTTTTAAAAGACAAGCAAGGTTGCTTTCTTCTTTTAAATATAAAAAAGATTGATATCCAATTCTACTTTGAGTAATGATAAAAGTACTGGACCTCTTGAGCGTAGTATCTATGAAATCAAAGACTTGCATGCCAAGATGTTAAATGTTAGACGACTTCAATGAAATTCAGTCACCATCATCCATTTTTTTAATAGAGCATTCATACCCAATGGATGCACCAATCGCGGAATCCTTATCAAACCAAGAAATAAGATCTTTACGCAATTCGACTCCGAGAGACATAATCTATTATATTGAAGGCTTGAACTGTCGTGCCAAAATACTAGCTCGGTAATATAGTTTCCTTATGCAGTATATAGATTTATGATCCGACGCTTGTTTGGGACTCCGAGGAATATCAATAAACAGGTGATTGGACTGTAATTTAACAATACACGAATCTAGCTTTTTTCCATCTCTGAGAAGCTTGCTAAAAAAATAGTGGCACGCTCACATGATGTGATTCATAGTGTTGCGGATATTACTGGCCATCTAATTGTTGTCCCAAGGTCATGATTTAACTGCTTCTTACGCGTCTTGTGGGAGTACAATAGGGATATAAATAATTAATATTTAAATATGTATTTATAAAAAATAAACTAAATTAAAAAACAACATAAAATAAATAAATATATTTTTGAAATATAGTTTTTGTGTGACCATAAATAAGAGATGAAAAGATAAACATTTTAGAATGTGCTTTGAATACTAATTAGCGTATGTTTATTTTATCTCCTAATCTATCAAGTACCGAGAGCGATCAAATCTATCAAAATTCAAATATCTATCAAGATTCAAATATTTTGAGTGCAAAGGTCTAAGAAATGTTTTCACTTCTAAAGATTTGATTCCTCTCCTCTCTTAGTATATATTTAGTAAAATGAATTTAGGTTTGGGTCAATATTATTTAAATTTCACATCTTTATATAAAAAATATGCTCATTTTAAATTTTATTAAAAGTTTGATAATGGAAATTTTTTTGGTAGTGAGGATAAAGGCTTTAAATATAAAGTAATTATAACTATTTTTTAGATTTAATTTAAAAAAAGGTGTTGTGTAAACATGCAACATTTTGGAGTTTAATCAAACTAGTTTAGTTTGAAGCCAAATCTAACTTTTTGTTGTTTAAAATGAGTTTCTACGAAAGACATATGGATTCAACATATATGACTAGAATTGTGGAAAGTTTAGAATTGAGGAAAGCCATAACCCAAACTTGCCATTCCAAAAAACATTCCCCCCACAATTTAACTTAGAAAATACTAAAAACCTTTCAAACTATGTAGAATAGAAAGACTAACCAAAAAACAAATGTTATACAATTAAATTAACAATTAACATAAGATATTTATAAAATATTTTGATTGTGAAATGAATTATGGTTATCGGGGTATGTGTCATTGAGAAGCCACCGTATTGGCCCATGATATTGTAACAAAGTTTATTTATAAGTTAATAATATCCATGGCAATGTAAGAGTGGATATCCCTAGTCAAAAATATTGTTATATTTAAATTATTAAGTTTTTATACAAAATATTAATTAAATTTTAACATGGTTAGAAATAATTATTTTAATTTATATGATAAAATTGATCTTAATTTATAGGCGGCATTTATATGTTATATATTTTAATGTGATATATATATATATATATATATATATATATATATATATATATATATATAAATAATTGCTTGTAATTTTATTAACAAGCATTCAAGGTCAGGAAGTTGAGGACCAGTGTGTGTGTGGTTCAAACCCTAAGAGATAGAGTAGCCATCTCATCTGCTTCTCGATATTGCTTACACTTATTTGTCTAAGTTTGAGTTTCGTTAGGGGATGGGATCACTTTGTTCCACTTAACCCTCGATTTTTTTCTCTTTTCCTCATGTTGATTTTCATGAATCTCTGGATCCCGTCAAGTCATTGGGTGTTTAGCCTTCTCCTTTCACTTCTACTTCCCTCCTCCTTTTCCAACCTTGCTGATTTAGTACCTTTGGATGTTATTGGATCTCTTCCATTTCTTCATCTTCCTTTGTATTCTGTACTTTTCTTTGTCCTTTCTTCTCTTGTGAGCATGTATTCTACAAATGTCCTTCTAATGGTAGATCCGACACCTAAAAGCAAGATTTTCAAAATGTAACCATTGTTTCCACTTGAAGTCTCGTGTATTAGATGAACATGATCCGGAAGGATCTATCTTAGGACTCTCCCAAAGAATTTCCATAAATTCTTTAAATGACTGTGGTTCCAAAAGGAGAAGAATATTATGTAACTTTACCTCATACCAAATTTCATGAACACCAGGAATCCAAGAAACCATGGAGTTATAAAGAGACCTTCCCTTTCTCCAAAACCCTATTCCTTCATTTATGGCATATTCCAAGTCTTTTTTATTAAATAAATGTACCTCACAAAACCCTTCACACACAATAAATATCAAAATCTTTTGTCCAATTGAAGAAGATCCACCAAAATAGATATTGAGATTTGAGTCGAAAACCACTAAATAAATATGGGTCTTTTGGCTTTTAAAAACATTGAAAAGACCATTCATTTCGGTAATTTTGTCGACACATTTGATCTTTCTCCACATTCTCTACTATGTGTATGGGACTGGAGTTGTTATATTTCAGATTTCCTTTTTTTGAGGTGTGGCAACTTCTTCTCTCTCGTAGCCTTCCTTAATAAAACCGACCCCTGCCATAAGAATACTGCGTAGATCCACGGGGCTCCACTTTGGCAATCTTAAATTTAGTAAATGGTGGACTTTCATTTGTATACCATAATCAATCAATTAAAGCATATTCTGCAACACCATCCCTATACCTTTCTAGCAAAAGTCAGACTTTGTAAAGATGTTGGTATACGTGAGGTATTTTGAATACTCTTTTTAAGATGTTTCATCACCAGATTTGCCCCAAACCCTTAGCAAGATCTACTTTCCGTTAAGAGTTTTGAAGAAACATGGAACAACTCCTCCCCGATATAGGTCTATGACACCATGATCTCTTTCTCTTGTTCTTCCATAATAAGATATTTTCCACTTAAAGTTTTCGAAAAATTTGAGATTCTTCCTTAGTGTTCGTATCCGAGGCCCCATGACTCTATCCGAGCATATGAAAGCTCAAAATGTAGATATGGAGTATATTTTTCCTAGACATCGTCTATCTAATCCAACTTCTATCTACCTTCGAGCTTTAAACTCTACCCGGATTCTGATCCAGAGGACTCGACTCCATGAAAAAAAGATCGGGATCTAGATCACATATGCATGATATAAATTGGGTGAATCTGTATGGAGTAGCCTATATTTCAACACCGCTTTCCAAGATGAGGTTTTGACAGTCTCACTATCAAAACCCCGAAATTTAATCCGTATTTTTCAAAAAGAGAGAAACCTCGCATAAAACTCGTTGTTGTGAAAATTCCAGGGTTTGTTGGATCATTCAAGTCTCCTTGCCATTAAATATTGCAACTCGATCCAAAGTTTCCGTGTCCTGCGGTTACAATGAAAGCTAGCCATTTCAGCCATTTTTTAGATTTTTTTTGGCTTTATTTATTAATCATTTAGTTAACATTTAAATATTTAAAAACTAATTTATTATTTTTAACATTTTTTCATACATTAAGCTAATATTTAAATGTTTAAACTAATTTAAAATCAATATAACATGTCCTCAACGATGAGTCTTATATTACTCATGATGAGTTTTATATTACTTATAACTTTATTGCATGGCCCATACTATGTTATTATTTTTTAGCACACTACAAAATTTTAAAATATAAAAATAAATATTATATATGTGTATTTTAATATTCCTAGGGGCATTTCGATTGGAGATGACATGAACATGAAGTGGTATAACGTTCTGATTCACCTGTAACTGTGAAACCTGGTATAACTTTCTGATTCACGTATAAGTGTGAAAAATTCTAATTCACATATAAGCGTGAAACCGTATATCACCAGTACAGTAATAACTTAGTTGTCCATTCCTCTGAATATAATGAGTGTGTTTTAATTAAAATATTTGAAATTTATACAATAACTTTAAAATTTAAAAATAAATTATTATAAAAATGAAAAAACAATATTTAAAAATAGAAATAAAAAAATATTAATCTATCAAGTCATTGGGAGACATTAATTTCCGTAATTAGTTATAAATTTATCTTGGGTTAATTGAAATATATTCGAACGATCTTTTGTAATTTTAGAATAACCTATGTAATAAATCAGTGAAAAAGAGAAGAGTTCATATGAACACTGATTTAAAATAAATATTACACATAATTAATTAGAAAATTATTTTTTATAAATTTGAAACAATCGTTTTTTATTAATATAAGAAAATATCATCCAAAATAAAAATATCAAACCAGGTGATTTCACCAGAAAATCAGAGAGAATTTAGACCTGAACATTCTCCATTATTTATGTAGTCCAGAAATAGATAGTTCAACTACCAGGACAACGGCAACGATACTCTGTGGATTATCTAGCAGATTTATGGAAGACGCCGTGGCCGTGGTGGTGGTGGAGGACAGCCATCGCTGAGCCCACAGCTACGCCTTGAAACGACGTGGGCGGTTTTGTTTCCGTGGCGTGGTGGTGGTGGAGGACAGCCGTCGCTGAGCCCACAGCTAGGTTCCGAAACCGCCATGGGTTCGTTTCATGGCGTGGTGGTGGTGGAGGACAGCCGTCGCTGAGCCCACAGCTAGGCCCCGAAACCGCCATGGGTGTTTCATGGCGTGGTGGTGGTGGAGGGACAGCCGTCGGCCCACAGCTAGGCTTCGAAATCGCCATGGGTTTGGTTTCGTCCCCTGCAGAATGTGGTTCATATATCTGCTGCTGCGGCACTGGTCCTCTAGGTTTCATGATTTCACTCCACATCGAATTCCCGCTATTCACCTCCGGCAGCAGGTTGGCAGATGGTTGATCAGCAGCAGCAAGATTGAGAATGAGCATGAACGCGATGAGCATGCAGACATTATCACGCGATCAACCTGTTTGCCCTCCATCACTGGCTGATCTCCTCCCACTGATCGCCCAAGATTAATTCCCACACTCAATACACAAGAGGATGTTTCGAGCACTTAAAGGTAGATATAAGCAATACTTACATCCATAAAAAAAGTGAAGAAACTGAAATATATATATATATATAGATGGTTTGGGCTGACTTGAAAACAAGGTCCGTTTTGTCCCACCTCATTCACAACCCAGGGTTTCATGATATTTCTATTATTATTTAGGAAACTGAACCTTTTTCTTTTCTGGGTAAATGATTATAGTGTATAAGTGTTACTTTTTATAAAGTTTTTTTCCGTTTATTTTTTATCTAATTTGTCTAGAATTCAGTGGACAAGTTTGAAATTGTATTTGGTGAAAAATAAAAAACAAAAAACTATCTATCTATAAATTAGACTATATCTTTTTTAATTCCGTTTACCTTAAATATTATTAACCATTAATAAAATATAAATTGGAGAGTGTAAACTTCATTATCCATGTCTATTTTATCATAAATCTTCCGTAAAATCACATTATGAGTTGGGAAGTTGACCCATGATTCCACTCATCTAGATCATTCAATATGGGTAATGCAGATATGCAATGGTCAATGTCAAAACCATAACAAGAAATTAATTGAAAAGAACGTTAAGAAAATAAAATATTATTAAACCTAGTCAACATAGTTAGAAACAAATATTAAAATAATTAAATTGAATGAAAAAATTAATAAAATAATAATATTAAATAGTAAAATTAATAAATAAAATAATTATTATTATTATTATTATCCATTTTTGTGTCATGCCCAAACCAGACACCAAATTGGTCCCGTTGAACAAACCAAAAGCAACCAAAAAATCACAATTAAAATACCATTTATAATCAATTATTAATAATCCAAAAATAACAAAACAAAAACTAACATTAAACCTAGTCAATATAGTTAGAAACACATATTAAAATAATTAAAAATTTCGTATGAAAAAATGAATAAACTAATAGTAAAATTAATAATAAAATAATAAAATAGTAAAAATAACACCAATAAGTTTAAACAAACAAAAAAACAAAAGTTATAGAATAAATTAATATCTCAAGATATTCCTAATTTCATGTTTGATTTTTTTCTTAACTCCATATGAATTTTGTTTAATAATCATCCAAAAATGTACACTCCATTTTCCCACAAAGATATTACATACTTTATTTCTTCGTATATACATTAGAAAATTGAAAAATTTAGAAATTCTTATGTTGTTTAATAAGTCAATAAATAGCAATTTTATTTTATTTTGTAAGTTTAGCATTGCTCCCATAATCTCGAACTGTTTATGAGATTTTATTTATAAGAAAAAGAGTGGACAGGGCTGTGCCTTATCGACCCAGAATACATCTTTGGATTTCAGCGGCAGCTGAATTTAAGACTTGACATTAACAAGGCAAATCTGTAAATCTTTCTTCGTTTATAAAAAGCAGACCTTTCTGCGTTGCACTCCCCTTGTTGGCCATCAAGTCTGCTTCACTGTTTGAGCTTCTCAGAATGTGGTAGAATTTATAGGTATTGAAAGCTGTGAGAACCCTTTTCAGTCTTTCCAGGACCCTGTTTAGGCTTGCATTTCTGAATTTCTCTTCCGTGTTCAGATTCTTGATGAGGATCTCCGAATCACCGAAAATCTGTATGTCTTTGATCCCTTTCTCCCTAGCAATTTGGCAGGCTTTGAGCAGACTTAAAAGCTCCGCTTGATTATTAGTTTTCAGTCCGAGACCCCAGTAGAATGAATCTCGGGAAGCGCCTTTTGGGGAGTAAATATTCCCGCCTGCACCGGAAGGTCCAGGGTTCCCTTTAGATGCCCCGTCAAAGAAGATGGTATTTGTCTTTTGTTCTCTCCACCAATGCTGAAAGGAGGCATCTGGATCTCGCTTTCTCCAGGAAGGGGAAGCAATAGGGGGAGGTTGAAGATACCTTCTGCAGTGGGGTTCAAGAGGTTCTAGCCACCTCTTCTCGGCCGGCTGTAGCAAAGGATCCTCTTTGTAGAATTGTTGTTGGGCCGCTTCCAAAAGAAATGATCTGGCTTTTGCAGCCACCTGCAAAGGAGTATGTGTCAATTCATTGAAAATCATCTGATTGCGCGCAATCCAAATCTGCCAACACACAAACTTAGGGAGAGCATTCCAGACTTTGCGCCAGAAGGACTTTTGAGGAATACTAAGCGGGTAAAGTTGTCTCCAATCTGCAAAAAGCTCCGAGACAGAGGTATGTGCTGGGGCGTTTATATGAAAATCCTGCAACAGGAGATCCCAAACTGCCTTAGCGAAATGACATTCAATAAAAAGATGTTGTGCTGTTTCGTTGTTGCTCCTGCAGAGAGCGCACCTGTATGGACCAGCGAAATTCCTTTTAGCCATGTTGTCGCCAGTTAGAATTTTATTATGGACCAATGTCCAGAAGAAGAAATTGACTTTCGGGAGTGCCAAGGGTTCCCAAACATTTTTCCAGAACTCTGCGTTATGCTTGCTGGTCCCAGAGGTTTGAAAGGCTTTGTAGCCACCTGCAGTAGAGTACTCTCCGGATATTCCCCAACCCCATCGATCCTTCAAATTGCTGTGAATAGGTGCTGCGTCCTCCAACATGTCGAGCAACCTGTTACTTTGTGCTTGCAACAGATCAGGGGGATCGATTGCCCATCCGGTCCAATCTCCATTAGCGTCCCAAGTCGAAATATCAAATACTCTGTTCTTGCCTTCGAAGGTTAACCAGTCTTTTAATTCGGCAATTTCCGCTTTGTCCTTCAGTGGCTCTCTATCCATAATACGGTCGTGCCATAAGTTTGTATCTTTCCCGTTGCCTGGGATCCTATAAGCAAATCGCTTAAACATTAAACTGCTCTTGATGCAAAGCTTCCACAGCATCGTGCTGTTAGCTGTATAACACAGTTGTATATCTCTAAGCGCTGCCTTGTTTGTGTATTTCGCTCTCAGCAAAGCGCTGACTGGATGCCGAGGCTCTTTGAGCATCTTCCACAGAGTTTTGCAACCGAGGGCCAAGTTGAACAGAGAGGGGTCTCGGATTTGAAGGCCGCCCTCTTCTCTTGAGTTTTTTACTATTTCCCAGTTGACCAGGTGAAGTTTTTTTTCATTTCCCCTACCTCCTTGCCAGAGAAAGTCTCTTATTAGCGCGGAGATCTGATCCATTACAATCTTTGGGGCTAGCAGGAACGCAGCTTGATAGATTGGAAGGGCAGAGAGTTGTGATTTAATCAAGATGACCTTTCCTCCTTTTGTTAGCCAGAAACCTCCCCATGAAGAGATTTTTGTTTTGAGTTTACAGATGATGTCAGTCCAGAGCGATCTCCTATTTGTTCCAGAAATTATGGGAAGCCCGAGATATTTGACTTTGTCCCATTGAGAATGCCCTTTGAATCCTAGAATATTGGCTATGTTATTGAGCTCCTGCTGTCCAGTATTCCAACTGAAGACTTCGCTTTTCTTTTCATTTACTTGGGCTCCCGAGACTTTGCAGTATTTTCTGATGACTGATTCGAAGGCCTTGGCAATTCTGGTTGAGGCACCTCCCAAAAGTATCGAATCATCTGCAAAGAGGGCATGATTCAGGGAGTTAACTCTGCTGGTAGGTTTGAGGCCCGGAAGAGTACCTGCCCTTCTTTCTGCTTCAAGTTTTCTACTTAACGTTTCAGCCATTAATATATATAAGAAGGGGGAGAGCGGGCATCCCTGCCTGATACCTCTCCTAGCTTGGAAGAAGCTGGTAGGCCTGCCATTAATGAGCGGGGCAATCCATGGATTGTCCAAGCAGGCTTTGATGAGGTTTACAAATTGAGGAGAGAATCCAAAGGAGAGCAAAACTTTGTTGAGAAAAGTTTTGTTGACTCTATCAAATGCATTAGCCATGTCTAGCTTTATGAGCATGCCTTTTTCTTTACTTTGCTTGCTTGTGTGTATGGTCTCCTGCACTTGTATGACATTATCCAATATGTGCCTGCCCTCGACAAATCCTCCTTGGGAGCTAGAGATCAGTCTTGGAAGCAAGGGCTTTAATCTACTGGCCAAGAGTTTTGCCAAGATCTTGTAAGAAGCATTACATAACGAGATTGGTCTGAATCTTGAGAAGGTTTCCGGATTAGTGTCTTTGGGGATCAGGGCTAAATAAGTTGAATTGGTGCTGCCCCCTACTTTCGCTTTTTTCATGAATCCCGAGATCATCTTTTACAGGTCATGTTTGATTATACCCCAGCATGCTTTGTAGAAATGTATTGTGAAGCCATCAGGCCCAGGGGCCTTGTCTGAATCCATGGACCAGATAACCTTTATTATTTCTTCCTCAGTGACAGGTTTGCAAAGATCAGAATTGTCCTCCGGGGAGATGAGGGGAGGGATGTTACTGAGGAAATCTGCTTCTTCTTCTTCTTCACATTGGGTGTCCACACTATATAGATTTTTAAAGTGCGTTTCTGCAGCTTCTTTGACTTGTTGGAGGCCTTTACAGTTATGTCCATCAGCATTCTTTATTTCTGCAATATGGTTCCTTGACAGTCTAGCACGATACTGTCTGTGAAAGAAAGTAGTATTACGGTCCCCAGCTTTTAACCATAAGCTTCTGGACTTTAATCTCCAGTATTCCTCCTCTTTTCTAAAGGTTTGAAAGGCAGCTCTCTGGGCTTTTGTTTCCTTGTCCAGCAGATCTTCGTTTATGGGTTTGCTTTCCATTTCATGTTGAAGGGTATGCAAAGTCAGTACTGCTTCAGTTCTTTCAGTGGTAGGGTTAGGAGCTGGGTTTTTAATCCATTCCTTCAACGCTTTTTTGGTGGACTTCAGTTTTTGCTCCCAAACATAGCTGGGGGAACCATTGATGGAGGAGGCCCAAGCAGCAGACACCGTTTGAGAGAAGCCAGCCCTCTCAATCCACAATGGGGAAAAGCGAAATGGGATAGGGCCCAGGTCCTCTTCGTCCTCTAGACAGAGCAGAATAGGCTTATGGTCAGAGGTGAGCTTGGGAAGGATCTTAGTTGTTAAGATCTTCTTGTTCATGAGAAGAGAGGATTGGACAAGAAAACGGTCTAGCCGGGCAGAAATGTGCTCTGCCCCGGTTCGATTATTCGACCATGTGAAGAGGCCTTGAGTTGGGTTAAGGTCCAATAAATCCCACTGCTGAGCAAGCTCTTCAACAATGGCAACCATGTGGTCTTTGGAATAGGAGCCACCTCTTTTCTCTTTAGCTTTCAGAACAATGTTGAGGTCCCCAGCGAGAATGATGTTGTTGGGGGATTCTTGCTCTAAAAAAGCTGCCAAAGAGTTCCAACATTCTCTTTTTTCTGAATAAATGACAGGGACATAAAGATTGACAAGTGATATTTTCAACTTACTTGCAAGATGACGGATTTCTGTGTAGATCCAGTGTTGGGTCTCTTGAGTTTTGATCAGCTGGTGTTTATCTTCGGACCAAAGAGTTGCCAGACCTCCCGATGAGCCCCTCGCACTGACCGCTATGCCTGCACTTTTTTTCCATTTTGACTTGCTGATTTCAAGCAGAGCTTGCCCTGCTATCTTTGTCTCTTGGAGCAAGAGGATGTCTGCAGGTTCCATTTTCATTAGATCCTTTACTGCGTCTATTTTTGCATGGTTCCCCAGTCCTCTGCAATTCCAAGAGACTAGCTTCATTATTTACCTGTTAGCGGAGTGGTGCCACCCTTGTGTGGCCTGGACCTGTTGTTTCTTCCGATCGTCATTTCAATTGTGGACTGGCTTCCTTGTGTTTTGAGCCTTTCAGCTTCTTCTTCTCTCTGCTCCTTGCGGGATTTCCTTCCCGCTCTTTTTGATGGGCGTTCGTAGATTTCTTCTTCTGAGGAATCTGTGCTTTCTGCTGCCTTTTTCTTTGTGACTTCTGCATAAGTAGGGTTGGGGGGGCTGCCAAGGGGCACTTCAGCTTGGGTGGCAGCGCCTCCCTCGTTGCTTGGGGGGGAGGCTTCTATTTGAATCTCATTTTCTGTAGCAGTGTTCATTGGGTCACTCTTTGCACCCTCAGCTTCTTTTAAGGTTTCTTCCGCCTCCTGGGTGGGTGAAGGAATGTTCCTATCTCCAGAAGCAGCGCCTCTTCCTGTATCCTTTTTTGCATGGCCAGCTCTCTGGACTAGAGTCCATTGATCCTTGATTTGTTTATCCGATTGCTCCTCTGCGCGCTTCTTACAGTGCCTCGCAAAGTGTCCATGCCCGTGGCAATGTCGAAATTTAAAGGGAAGTTGTTCGTAGTCGAGCTCTTGGACATGCGTCCATCCTGCTGCCGTGAGCTTGATCGCTTCAGGGAGGCCTTCTTCGAGATCGACTTCAACACAGATTCGGGCACAGGAGTACTGATCTTTTCTAACTGCTTGGTCAATGTATTTACCTAGCGCATTCCCAATAACTTGAAGCGATTTATGATTCCAGCAGTGTAGAGGCAGATGGGGGAGTCTCACCCACACCGGGACAGCTGAAGGAACGTCTTGAGTAGGATCAAAATCCGGCGTCCATTTATTTAAGTACAAGCCTTGCGGCCCCATGAAGTAGGGACCGTTTCTGAAGATTAGGCTTCTGTCTTCCGGATTTTCGAAGACGAAAACGAAGAACCCTTTGCCCACGAAGTAGCTCTTGACGTCGTCTTTTATCAGTGGTTTCCAGTTTCTCTGAGATCACTCCTCCACGGATTTGGGGGACGGCCAAAGGCCCGTAAACTGACCAATGAGGCCCCTATCTGCCAGATTTAACGCCGCTTTACAAGTTTCCTCCTCAGGCAAAGCTACTGCAGGGATCGAATCCAATTTTTTTATGAACTTCTGCTGAGTAGCTGATGGGGGGCGTTTTGAACCGGCAGCAATCAAAGTGCGAAAGGCTGTGACTTCAGGCGGAACAGGAGGGGGGGCAGAGCCCCCAGGCATCCCCATCGTGCAGCAGTGAAAGGACGCAGGGCTGTGCGCAGGGGCGCAGCAGCCAGAGCGGCGCAGAGTCTCTCCAGGAACCCTAGCTGCTCAGAGCACGGGGGGGAGCAGCGCGCAGTTTTTTTAAACTCTCAGCAGTTGCTCCCTATTTTAAAAGCAGGTTACAATCATAATATATGTTGGATGGCCTCAAACTGCCTGTAGGAAACCAGGACTGTTGGCCACCTCAAAGAGTTAAAGTCCAACCAAAATTGATAAAGTTTAAACCTGATACTGTCTACCTTAATAGGTATGTTATCTATTACGTCCAAAGACTTAATCACAAAGTAAATGTTATCCATAATGTGCATCTCAAAAAGTCGAAAAGTAATAAGACTTAATCATCACATGATTCGATAGGCACTAGGCCCTTAACACTGGACCCGAGCATATCAACTTGGTTCATATTCTGCAACTAATGTTTCATTCGGCCAAGGCAGACATTCTGGTGATGTTGTAGAAGATGTATTTCCTAAATGTCCCTTCGTATTTTAGCTAAAATAGGCGCCACTTTCAGATCGCCGCCTATTTCTTGAACATTAATAATGGCCTTAGCCAATAAGCATTTCATTGTCTAGTATGTATGGATGGATTGTTTGAATAAAGACATTCTACCCCTGGTTGTACCTAGATATGTCAAAAACTCAATCTCTTCCTCTGAGATGTCGTCCTCCTCTTTTGTTTAATGGTCTCACTCCCAACCTGAAATAAGTGATTTCACATGAGCAGGTGTGCCTACCCCATAGGCCCAGAAGATATTTTCCATTATTTCTTTGCCTGAATTTCTTCCCCTCCTGCTTGGGCCCACTTTTGAATTTCCTTTTTCCGGATTTCCTTTTTCCTTCACTTCTTTTTTCGCTGGTTGACCTTTCACCATTTTATTTTGCACATAATCCACCAACAACTGAATTATCTTGTTGGGCCGAAACGAGTTCCAGACTAGGGGTCTGAGAATACCTATAGAGGAGCTAAGAATACCTGTGGAGGGCAAAAAAATTTCAAAAATTGATTTAGTTAAAAAACATAGGATAGTATCCTGATTGTTGAGAGTAACCTCCTCAATTTTAGTGGTATGATGTGTATCATCAATCCTTCTTCCTTTATCCCTGCGAACTATGAAATTTTCAATAGGGCCACTAGGAGGTACATTTGTTCTCCAGAGAGGAACTACATTCATGACATGCAGCGACGAATCATGCACAGACAGAGTGTTTCCATTCACCAGCAATACTCAGACAAAGACTTGATGGTAACCCAAAAACAAAACCCGATACACGCCACTCATGCCCCTAGATAGCAAACTTGAGCAGTTTCACAAATGCATTTAGAAACGAAACCCTGCATGTTTTTGGTAGTAGAAATATCCCCTCCAAGGGAGAACCTAAAGGCCATCTTACCAATTTGGGTATCAGACAATACCCTACCCCCAAAGTGTCATTGTAAGCCATGCATTCAATTTCATGGAGTTTCTGGGCTAAGCTATCGAGGTTGCAAATAGGGAAGAAAGGCTGACTTGCATTATTAAGGCCATAATTAGGAAAATTATGAAAATTTTTATCATTGCGATGAATAGGGAAAATCGAAATGAAAGAGTAGCGACCATAGTCCAGGAAGTCAAAAATAGGTATGAGATAATGACATGCAGAGCCAATTGGAGGACATGAAAACCAATTGGAGGGCATGCACAGTCAATTGGAGGACATATAGGGTCATTCAAATAATATAACATGCTAGATAAGGCGGCTTCATGGTTTCCAAAATGCTAGCTCCTACCACCACCACAACATACATCATGCCCAAAAAATTGGAATTTTCATGACCCACATCAACCAAATAGAAGAGGCAAGCAGATTGGATTTCATGAAAACAGACCAGGACAGGAGTAGCATACCTATACAAATCCCAGTACTCAAAACAACTAAAATTCGACGACTTAACCACTATAACATTCCATGCAGAATTCAATAAACCAACACAAAACCCAGAAATCATAGTAAAACCACGATGGTTCTCATATCTCGCATACACAGAAAACAAAAATAAGGACAATGAACGAAGGCCTTCCCTTAGCGCAGCAACAAAGACACTGATTATGAGGCTACGAACATACCCGTAGAAACATCACATAGTCATTGTCTAAAAATTCACTTGTTTGCCAGCGCCCTATTCTGCTCCCTACTCAACAGATAACAATGCTACCAACTTACCAACCTTAACACACCTTACCTTCCTCCTGCGCCAGCACTTTTTCCAAGTCATGTCTGACAGCTTGAGTTGTCTTCCATTGGTATTAATTGTCATCATTATACAGCGTGGGTGCTACCACCCACGTTCCTCCCCATGTGTCAGCATGGACTCACCGTGTGGCCCGCATAGTCTCGTTCCGCCTCACACCTTGCTCTAGACGCCTAGCACCCCGATTGGGGATTCTGAATATCATTGTTGTCCCTGTCAACTATCTCTTGTAGATTTTGAACCCCTCCTCCTGAACCATTATGTCCCGAGTTATTTCAAGTTGTTGTCCTTCATGAGTACAACCCCAATTCGCTAAGAAATCTTTTGCTTCATTCCCAGCTCTGTGACTATGAGACAGGATCATGTAGCCAATAGTAGGGATAATATCTTTGATTTCCTATATTAGACGGATTGTTCTCCAACTTCAACTAGCTTTCTCCCACCCTGCTCCTTACTGCAATGTTTTTAAGACCCCTATTACCATGGCTAAGTCACCCTCTACTATTATCCTATGATAATATTCTCGTATCACTATCAAGAGTCCTTATTTTACTATTGTTAGCTCAACTTCATTATTTGTAGAAAAACCCAAATCAGTCGCATACATTATTATTACCAGACCCTGTGAATCTATCAAAATGCCACCTGCTCCTTTCTTGGTCAGGATTACCTTTATAGGCCCCATCGTAATTGAGTTTGATGAAGCCTTGTTGTGGAACACTAAATTTATCCTTCAGGTGACTTACCAAAGGTTTTTTCTTTTTTTTTTCTTTTTTTTTTCTTTTTTTTTTCTTTTTTTTTTTCTTTTTTTTTCTTTTTTTTTTTTTTCTTTCCATGAGGTCGAAGAAAACATTTGGGGTTTAAGGTTGATTTTGGCCAAAATTGTAGCCTCATTCGCATTCACTTTCCAATCATCCTGATGCAATTTTTCGACAAGAATGGTTTACCTTATATTCTCCCTAACTGTGTTCCATGTCTCTTCTGGTTTCCAAGACTCCTCACTAAATGTTCTCTTATTCCTTTCTTTCCAAGTTTCCCATATAAGAAAGCCCATATAAATCCCTCACGCTCTATTGAGAACAAGGCATTTATATCCCCCTTTTATCCAAAATTCAATTATATACATGATACTCATGATGTCCCTATTCATTTTTTGAAATAGGGAGGAGAGCTTTTGGCACAGATATTCAGCAACAACGCATTGATTAAACAGGCATTTTATTGTTTATGTATGCTTTCGACGCATCTTACAAGTTGAAAGACCATGCATTCCTCTCTTCTGCAACTGATCCCAGGTCAGTATCTTTCCATGACTAACGAGCCATAGAAAGTATTCAATTTTCGGCAAATGTTTTTCTGACCATATTTTTTTCCAAAGAGGTACTGGTATATTTTTTATGTTATTATATTTAATGTAGTATCCTTCTTGTATTGTAAACATGACTTTCATTCGATATACCCATTCGAGGATATCCTCCCCCATTGCTACTACTAATTTTCTAAATTTGAATTCCTTTTCATAATTTTCCCATTGATGAATTTCATGAGCATGCTTCCACTTGTATTTTAGCTTCGATTTTCTCCATTGAAATTATGTCCCTTCATCCCAAAATTGTGCTACATTCTTGGTATTTGGCATATTTATGAATAATAATATCTCCCATACATCAATTTGACTAAATAATTTCTCTCCTTGCTGCCATGAATCTTCCCAAAATCGAGCAATGTTACCTCCCCTAATTTCCCAGAAACTATGTTCTCTGATGAGATCTTTATTTAATGCTACTAAGTTCTAGATTGTTGATCCTTTAGAAGTATTTTGAACCTTCAATTTCCCTACAGTAGTTAACAGAATTTCATACTTATGCTCCTAGATATTTTTCCACAAATATCTGCCTCTCTGTATCCATCTCCACCAGAGCTTAGCTCCCATAACCTGATTCAAAAAATACGGGTCTCTCAAACCCAAGCCTCCTGTGTTTTTCATTTTCGTGAGATGAAATAAGAGCCCATTTACGGGCTATTTGAGATCCCTTCCACAATAATGTTTTAAACATATTATCCATATCATTACAGCTGGTTTTAGGAGCTTCCAATCCCGATAGCTGATAAATAGGGTAAATAACCTCTTTCAACATAACAACATGACTCAGAGTGTTTAGCACCCAAAATGACCAATTTTGAAGCCGAGCTTGGATCTAGTGAAGGAGAGCTTTCCACCCAAAAACTCGGAGGGAATTAGTGCTGAGAGGGATTCCTAGGTATTTCATAAGAAAGGATATTATGTTTAACCCTAGGGTGCACACTAAAAAGCATTGGGATAGTGTATTAGTATTAAATAAGAACACATTCAATTTGTCATTATTAATAAGAGTCCCAGTAGCTTCCATGAAATCCTTGAGAATGGGGAGAATTGCCTTATATTATTTCAGAGTTTCTTAACAGAAGAGCATAATATCATCGACAAACTGTTGGTGGGATAGATTAAGGCATGCACCCCATAGATTTAAACCCTTAAGGTGACCTCCCTGGATCTTTCTCTAAATATGTCTACCTAGGCCTTCAGCCACTATAATGAAAAAGAAGGGGGATAACGGGTCACCTTGTATTAACCCACGGGTGGCATTAAAAGGAGTAGAAGAAACCCCATTAAGTAGTATAGAATAATTAGGTGAAGAAATAAAAGACATGATCCAGTAAATCCATCTCAAATAAAATCCAAACGCCTAAAGAATACCTTTAAGATAGATATAGCTAAGATGGTCATAAGCTTTTGAAAGATCAAGTTTGATCATCATACCTTCAGCTTTGAGGGTTATGAGAGAGTGAATAGCTTCCTGAGCATTAATTATACCATCCATGATTTGTCTCCCTTTCACAAAACCAGTCTGTTCCAGAGATATAAAAACTTGAAGGATAGGCTTAAGGCAATTCACTATAATAGTGGAAAAGTGATCCAAATTTATGTAGGAATGCAACAAAATACACATATAACCATAAATACAAATATGCATCGGAAATAACACTTCATTTCATTAATATCAAACAACTGAAATTTGCTTACAAACATGATGGAAATAAACTAGCTAGGGCGTTGGTAGCTTATCTCTAAGAAGATATGTGGTGGCTACAGGCCTTTGAATTGTGTTACAATGAGGCTAAAGGGCCTATTTATTATTGAGAAATAATGGAAAACCCTAAACATCCAAAAACCTAACCCAAGGAGATGAAGCACCAAAACTATGGGCCCCATTTGGGTAAATTGGTACAACAACTTCCTGGGGACGTAACTTTGGCATACGATCTTCGTTTGATGCATACCATATCTCGTTACAAAGATATATCTGAGGACTACAACTTTGGAGGGAAAAAAATTGGTCCATGAATGCACATTGCTCTCGGTTTTTCCAAAAAAAGTAGTTTAGGGCCTCAAAATGGCTTTGGAAGTTCAAGACCCGAGAAACTACTTGTTACACGTTATTTTGTCACCATGACATTTGACTGTCCATATGGGTCTATCACCACCTATATCATGTTCCCTTAAAATTCAAAAACCTTAATGTTCCTAAATCAAGTCTTGGAATTGGAGAAAAGCTTTGTAAAACCCCTAAAAGTATACCTCTGCACTTTTTCTAGCCTTTTCCTACGCATGCACTGTTGTTTGGTCTATAAACTGCGGCAACCCCTGCATGTTTTGCTACCATTACCTGTGCACCCCCATGAAAAGAAAAATAAGGAAAAATTAAATTCTAGAAGCTCAGTTGGTCGAATATTCTCCCAACTGGAAGATTCTAGAGTTGAGATCAGTTCGAGCTTTATCCATCCACTCATGGAGCTTATCCCTTGATCCATGGAGCTCAAATCCCTTCATGAGAGGAATCCATCCCCCTCTTCATGGAACTAAAATTACCTCCATTTCCCTATAAATTGAGCTCAAGTTTCAGGTTGAAAGGTAGATGTTGAGTAGATTGTAAGGTAATTGTTGAAGAGAATTCCCAAGAGTGCATACTTTCTACACTAGTGAGTTATTGTTGGCATAAGAATGACCACACCCTTATGTCCATAACTCCATGTTGGTATTCAGAGAGGAAGGCTTATCAAACTGAAGGAGAAATGATTATTCAGGACCCCAGGAGAAATATGTAGGACATCAAAGCATCAGGTTTTAATATTACTCTTTTTGTTTAAGATAATACATATGGATCTCTTTTTCTCATTGAGTTGTTCATATGCTTATTGAAATAACATAAATACTTAGACTCCTTGATCACTAAGTTGGGTTAGATTTTCTTGATTATTATATGTTTGAAAAGCTTTGATTCTTTTGTCTTGTCTCTGATTACAGGTTCTACTTATTGGAGAAGCCACTTTGGAACGACTGGACAAAAGACTACATCGAACGTTTGGATTTCAAGGTAGGGGAATGTCCTCTCTACTTTCTTATAATAATTATGAAATGCAATTAATCTAGAGAAAAAGGTTTCCAAATCGATGTTTGTTTCTAGCTACTCACTGAGTACTAGGTAGATCGCTCTTGTCCACAAGAGGGATTAATCTGCATAACAAAATGGCGACTCCGCTGGGGATCTAGAGCTTAGTTTTATTTATTTACTTTCAGTTTGAATTTTAGAGTTTTTTTATTTTGACTTATCTGAGAACGGGTTGGGTAGATAATTTTTAAGAATCCCTAAAAAATAAAGCTAATCATTTATTTTTTCAAATTTTTTCCTTGCCTCTGCAGTTTCTAGCAGAAAAAAATGCGCCAACCTCTGCAGATTTTAGTTCAAAACAGTGCACATGTGCTATGTTTTCCATTAGAAACAGCGAACCCCTGGAAAATTTTTGAAAAAGGTTAAAATTCTCTTTTTTAGAGCCAAATCACCTAATTCTTTGTGTTTTCCCCAATCTATCTTAGCTATCAAATCTTGTGTGAGAATTTTTTTCAACAACTTTTGTGTTTGTGTGATTTATCATCATATTTGCATCTTATAAGTGAGTGTTTGTCGTAATTTATTCCTGCTCCATACGAGACACTTTATTTTACCTCGGCTTACTGGTATGATGACATTGTCTTTTTGAGCCATTAGGGTCATTGCAAACCTTAATTTTATGAAAAATTGATTCCTTTTTCATTTGCAAATTTGGAAGAGCTTTTAGCTTACTAAATCTTGATATCACACCAAAGAATTTTTGGACGTTTTCATTTCTGCTGAGATAAGTAGAAATTTTTCTTATTCTGATCACAAATTAGGAGAAACGTCCTCAAACATTCTAGATAGACTTCAAAATTGTTTTTTCTTTGATTTCGGAATTTATATTTTTAGATTTTTTTAGATATTATTTTCTTTTGGAAATGGTTTGTTTATTGAATTGTAGTTTTTAATCTGATTATTCAAGGAGTTTCATTTCAAAAGAGTAATTGATCATTCTTGCAAATTGAGTTCTCTATGAAATCGTATTCTTTTCAAGGATTTTTTTTATGAATGAAATAATTGGTGCTTTGAAAATTGATAAGTCTCTCAATATTTCAATTAAATAAGATTCATTGAAAACAAAGAGTTTCACTTGTCATTTAGATACATTTAGCGTATTTTTGATTCGGGTCACAAACATCATTAAAGTTTCAACTCCATACCTTTTGTATTAAGCAACGACCAAATTAAAATCATGTTAATAAAATCAATCTAGATATTTTACATTTTCTAGGGCTCACTCCACCAACATAACTTAGGCTAGTGTTTTGGAATAGGTTGTAATTAACATTCCAAAATAGTTTAAACAAACAAGTAGAATCTTGCGGTAGGAAAATCCAATTGTAGCATTTGTGCTCTAGGAAGCTCTTATTAAAAGAGTCATGAACAAGATCATGTTGGAACCAGTGAGGTAATCATACCTATCTTAGTAGAAAAGATAGTAGATGTGCACGTAATACAAACGGTAAACCTTAGATTAACCATTGTCGATGAGCCTGGGGTCACTTGTTGAAAAACCTTGGATTTACTATATCAAGGAGAATTCAATGGGATTGAGCTTGATACTCTGCCCTTGCATGTATATCGAATCATATACTATTCCCCCAGGTACATTTTTTCCCATAGGTGACCTTAGTGACCATAATATTCAGGATTTTTCCCAAGGTGACGGTGGAGGGAAGGTCCCACTGTACCTGGAACATACGTCGGCTAGACTCACTTGGAATTTCTGGAGGGTACTCTTCACTTCAATAGGGAATAAGTGGAGGGACTTGCAATGGACTATTTCATTAATCAGGTTGTTTGGGTAACTGTTCCAACGGCCAAGTTTTCCACATTAGAATTCTACGACGTTGGATTTCATCACCAACTAGTGTTTTTAGTGTGGAAACATACTTTTTTTGTATGGATTGTCTCTTATAATTTATAGATGTGTGTTCGATTTGATTTTTTCCTTAGCGAATTTAGTTCTATTTTGTTTACATTTTGTTTGATTTCATTTGTTAAACTTTTAACCGTGGCTGAATTACCGTGACACTCCCGTAGAATGCATGGAAACCCCCTGAGTACACACCAAGTCAATTATAAAAGCTTAAATCTGAAAGAGGCCAACCATCAAGGACCAGATCAACTGAACAAGAGGAAACATCAGTAATAATACATCCTAATTATGAAGAATATCAACCTCAAACAAAAAAAAAATTATCGAAGAAAACTAGAAATTTCAGAACTAGTTGAACTTGCATCTACAACTAGTGAATTATAAGCTACTAAACCTGAAACTAAACCTGCTACATCTGAGCCTGCTTCGGAGTTCATAACCCAAACCCCTGGTCATCCTCATTCACCTTGATTGAAGCTTCGCATCACTAAAAAGCTTCCTCCCAGCCTCATTAGTATCGAAGAGATTACTGACATAGAAGAAGAGTTTATACTTCTTTCATGTCAAGAATATTTAGATCTAAGGCAAAGTGAATCGATTTACTATTATAGCCCTTTCAAATAAGATCCTTGGTATTCTCATTTAACCTAATTTCTAGATAATACCGGTCTCAATTATTCGCCACCCCATATTCCTTTTTACGCCATACCCAGAGGTAATTACAGACCTTCATTAAACAAGTCTAGTGAGTCATCCATGTTTTCTTCATCACTAGAAACTTTTTGTATGGTGGTCCATCTATTCCTTCAGGATACCAGTTGCTTTCTGGTACTTTCTCAGGAGCATCTCCCTCTCCCGAAAATCTTGTATAATCACCTAGTCCTAGTGAATCTCATACCGAAACTTTAAACATGGAACAAGTCTACATGATGTTTGGAAACATTCTTAAACCTGACCCTCAAGGTAGAAATTTACTGTCGAGGGGGGAGGGGACCTCAAGGGTAGTATATACCACAAGGGCAGTACATACCTCAAGAGCAGTACTCTATTCCAGGGCCACAACCTTTCCAAGGACAACAACCTCCTTTAGGGCCACGGTTTTATCAAGAACAACAATTGTTTCAGGGAGGACAACCTTTTAGTGGAAAGTATCTAGCAAATTATCAAACTTACGTTCCAAGTTATCAACCTGGTTACGGTCCATCTTACGCATCACCTTCAATGGGAGCTCCTTATCATGGAGTAAACACAATGTGGAATCTGTCATTGAATCAACAGAATTTGCAACCTACCGTGAAAGTACCTTATAATCAGCTTGCTCAGCCAATTGGTTACACTCAAATCCAACAACCTCTCCAACCTATGCTTCAAGTTATACCTCAAGTATCTACACCTAGTAGTATTCAGCAACCTAGTTTGAGTACACCTAGAACTCCTCCCCAAATAGCTGCATCAACTTCTGTTCAGCAACCTAGTACACCTATCCCTGGAGTTTATGCAACCCTATTTATATATCCCCTCAAGTAACAATGGAAACTATATCACAACCAATCCCTCAAGTCACTGCTCATCAACCTGGACCTACAGTTCAGACTATTGTTCAAACATCTGCAGGGCAGCCTAGTACAAGTACAATTGTAACAAGCCAACCTTATACAAGTTTGTTTGTTTATCAACCATATCAAGGGCAGTATCAATATGGACCTGTAGGACAAAATCCAGTATACCAGCATCAACCGTACCCTAGTTACACATATCAGATACAAGCTCAACCTCAATATGGTATGGCTAACCCTAGTTATCCCGAAGGCATTCCAATCCCAACCGCACAGGCTATTCCAGGCTATCCTGGATATCCTCCTCCTGGTACTAGTATAGTTCCTCAAGATTATCATTTTTCTCAACAAGACCCTAACCATCGGTTACCATTCATTACAATTTTGGATTTACCAGATTTGTCGTGCCTAATGAACGATCTAATTTACTATCTTCCATTTTGATCACCAATGCCGAATAAGTTGCCTAGTGATATTCCTAAGTTTGAAGGTAAATCAGGAGAAGACCCCTTAAACCATGTCATGACTTACCACCTTTGGTGCATCCAACTCTTTAATCGATGACTCCATTCGATTGAGACTGTTTCAAGAACATTGATAGGTTTAGCTGCAAAGTGGTATATTGAACTACCACGTGGCTCATTCAACAATTTCAATGCGTTAATAACAGCTTTCTTAACACACTTTCAGTTTCTAGACTGTTATGACAATGGCACAGAACTCTTAACTTAATTAAAACAATCTACGTCCACATACATTTCAGATCACATACATGAATGGAGGTGTAGACGGCGTTTAGTGAAATTTTTCATTCCAGATCAAATCTTGGTAGAATGGTTTATTAAATCATTACTTCCAAATATCACTGAAGATTTGGTTAAGGGAGGTGTTGTTATGGAAGAACAGGTCATAGCTCAAGCACAGTACTTAGACCTTGTATATAAATAGTCTGGTACTTTATACGAAAAAATTCTTGACTTGTCGCGTCCAAGTCAAATAACTGCAACTCCTTCTGGTTCTCATGGTTGAGACGTTGTAATTGGTTCAGTTAGTGCTAACAAGAGTAAGAAGAAGTCATCTAAAATTACTTCTCCCATTATAAATTTACCAGATCCATCGAAAGGAGATTCTTCCCTTGAATTTTCTGCCAACATTCATGTTTTAGACTCATCCACAACTAAATCTAAAATTGGTAATAGGAAGAAAGGAAAGAATAAAAACAAAAAAACTACATCTCCCAAAGAGAAAACCAAAAAGAATGAAATAGCTGATGAAAAATGGAAACCTTTCTATCCTTGTCTTATCTGTGACGAGGATCACTATGCCAAAGAGTTCCCACATCGGTCTGAGGTCTACAAGTTTTTCAAAGGTTCACCCACACCCGTTGTCTTGAAGGATCATTTTCCCACTCAAGATAGTAAAATGATAGGATCTTCTTCAAATTCATCAGCAAATATTTTATTGATGTCTCAGGTCATGGTTGTGACGTGATCTCAAGACTATGGAACTAAAAATCCTGTAACTGGTAAAAGAGACAGAAAATTCTAGTCAAACACCAGCTATATCTCCTTCAGTTTATGAACCACTCCAAATTGAGAAACCTAATCTTGATCTAGTGATTAAACCACCTGCTAAAGTTGTACTTTGAAAGTCATCTTTCAATCCACATGCTAAAGCTGCTCAGAATTACAACATTATTGAAGATTTGGCGATATCCCCTTCAACAATGTCAACCTTAGAAGTGCTATAATCATGTCCAGCATAAAGTAAATTAATTTTATCAGCTAGCAGAGCTATTGATCTTCAAGATTCGAACCTCATGGTATTTGATCTCAAAAATTTTACACCGCGACTCACTCATCAGATGGATTTTCAGATTCCAGTATTAGTTAAATCTAGATGAGCTTTTCGTACTATTATTGATGAGGGGGAATCCACGTCTATAATGTCATTAAAATGTTGGAAAAATCTTGGTTCTCCAACATTCAACCAATCACCAACTATCCCTAAAGCCTTTGATGGAAGAGGATTTTAACCATACAAAATACTTCAGGATCTACCTATAGAAGTAGAAGGTAAAACCGTTAATCTAGATGTGGAAGTTGTTGATGCCCCTCTTGATTACAACCTTCTTTTGGGTCGTATCTGGTCTTATGCCATGATTGTTTTCATTTCATCAGTCTTTCTCGTAATCATGTTTCCTCATAAAGGAAATATTGTGAAAACCGATCAGTTGTCATATTATTCATCCAAGCCTGCTTCTACAGATAGTATCCATCATGTTGGAAAAATGACTATCCCATACAAAGATGTTGGTGTAGGACTAGTGAAGGATTTTGCTCTCATGGGAACTTTCTCCATACCTCCACCCAATGTACCACGCACCATTTCCAACATCAATATGATTTCATCAAGCACTATATCATTCAATGACACTTAGGTAGTGCCTTCAGAATCAGAACTGGACCATTTCAATGGAGAGATGCCTTTGAGTCCTTTTGAAGGGGCATATGTAGTAGTGCAGTCATATTCTGACACACTTTCAACTACTCCTGATCAAATGAAAATGATCACCAAAGAATCCTCTTCTCTATCAAACTCAACCTTGACATCATTTTCTGACCCCTTTCAACATGTATTTCACACTGATGAAATTATTCAAGAAATTTTTTCATCGGATGAATTACCCTGGTGATCTACATCATAGATCTTCATTTTTACCTAATCTTGATAGGTTTGAAAATGATTTTTCATCTATTTTTACAATTTATTATGTCAAGGAACCGCAGAATCCCATATCGATTACACATTCGGATTCTGAGACTAATTTGGGAAATATTTCTACAACAGGTCCTATTGACATATCAATTAAACTTGGAATTATTGAAAAAATTAATATAGGTGCTTCTTGTACGATGGAATAGATTAGCACTTACAAAACCCTATTTCAAGAATTCTGAGACATATTTTCCTGGTCTTATGAAGAGATTCTAGGAATCAATCCTAAGATTGAAATTCATGAAATTAATATGTACCCGGATGACAAGCCTATTAGACAAAAATTACATCCAATACATCCGTGAAATGCTGCAACTATCAAAGTTGAAGTTGAGAATTTATTACGAGTAGGATTTATTTATCTAATTCCATTGACAAATTGGGTATCTAGTATAGTTCCCGTTACAAAGAAACAAGGGACTATAAGAGTATGCGTCGATTATAGGGACGTTAATAAATCTTGTCGAAAAGGCAATTATCCTACACCTTATATCGACCAAATTATTGATGATTGTGCCGGAAATGAAATTTTCTCATTTATGGATTGATTTTTTGGTTATAATCAAATCAACATACTCCTGTCGATCAACCAAAAACAATGTTTATATGTCCTTGGGGGGCATTTTCTTATTGCAAATTACCTTTCCGATTAAAAAATGTCGGTGCAACTTTTCAAAGTGCTATGTCTTATTTTTTTCATGATATCAAACATATTGTACAACCTTATCTGGATGACTTACCTGCATATTCTTTATGCATAGATGATCATCCTACACATTTACGAGCTATTTTCATGAGATGTAGGCATTACAAGATTTATTTGAACTTGCAAAAATGTGTTTTTTGTGTGCAATCAGGACGATTACTTGGAGTCATCGTTTCGAAATATGGCATCTGTGTTAACCCTTCGAAGGTTGAGGCCATTATCAACTTACCTCCTCCTTCCACACTTCGCCAACTCCAAAGTTTGCAAGGGAAAGAAAATTTTTTACGTAGGTTATCCCGAGCTATGTTGAGTTAACAAAAGGTTTTACCTAGTTGTTGAAACAAAATGTTCCTTTTATTTGGGATGAGATTGCTGATAAATCTTTTGATGCATTAAAACACGCATTGACCCATGCACTGTTATTTCATCCACCCAATTACCATCACGACTACTTTTTATACTTAGCAACCCTTGATTCCAACATTGGAATGGTTTTGGTTCAGGAGGACGAATATCAGAATGAAAATGTGATCTATTATCTAAGTCGCAATCTCAACCCAACGGAAATCAAATATTCGCATGTCGATAATTGGCCTTGGCAGCAGTCTGAGGTGTCCAACGATTTTGTCACTACATATTGTTACGTAAAACAACTGTGATATCTAATTGCAACCCGATGATGTATATCTTGACAAAACAATTACTTGGGGGCAAATTGATGCAGGTAAACCCTGCAAACCCAAAATCTTCCTCTAAGTATGCATATATAAATGCATCTCCAAATCTTTGCCCAAATAAGACTCCTTCTGGGCAATTTCACACACCTCAATTGCGAAAGATCCTCAATCATATGGATTAAAAATCATAAACTCAACACAAAAATTTAGATTCAATTTATTAAATCCCCACAACTTCCACGCCTTAATTAAATGCATAGCATACTTGACCAACACCCATATATGAATTCCAATCTTGATAAAACCAAGTACCAAGATAAAGCCATGTTTAAAATTTCAACTGGAAAATTAATGCCACTGCATATCGATTTTATGCATTCCAATATTAATGAAGTTTTATATGAAACTTCACGCAAACACCACCATACCTTAATCCGTTCGATCACCTGAAAGGTATCAACTTATGGACCGCGCCTTCGTGCATTCAACTATACAATGCGGTCAGCAATCTGCGCCTCCATTTCAACTCACAGATTCACAATGCACCTTCGCCCATTTTCCAAGGTTCTGCTCTTCAGCTCGGAGTTCCGTCCTATGTCCTTCATCAATTCTTATTGAAACAAACTCATCGATTTCCAATGAAATCTTCACACATGTAAATATGCATCTGGCCATTAAATTGTCATTTTGGGTTACTGTTTGATCATAGCACCACTGTGGTCTTTCCACGTGCGAACTCAAAGTGTAATGCGTCCTTTCAAATACTATATACAGTGAATCGCCATTGTGACTTCAAAAACCGGATTTCATCAAATGGTTCCACTGCAAAATACATTGTACAGCGCCATCTTTACAAACCTTGTTCCTATGCACCCTCAATTCAATGCGGCTCCATTTTTCTGGCTTCTATACCTGAATCGACTTCATCTTATATCAATCGAACCCGACGAACACTTGCATAACCAGATTCGATCATTGCTCACGAATTCAATGCTCCTTTCTAGCGTTATTCCTTCTACTTCTAGACTTAAATCGATCTCTGCATTAATTGGATACACCAATTGTTCACACAATTTCCTTCCTTGCGATTTATCTCAAGCGGTATTCCATTTTAAAAGTCAGTGTCACAGCTCGACTTTGAAAGCATTCACGCATTTCTACAATTAAATCATCGACCAATGCTTTAGATCGATTTCAAAAGCTGCTTCACACTATCGCTCCAATTTCACTGTATTATATGAATTTACAATCACTATACCCATGTATCCAATGTCAATTCGAACTGAAAGTCAATTTCAGTGTTTGCTTCCCACTATTAACTATTCCAGCATCAATTTAATGTTTACAAAAACTCTGGTTCCATATAGAACTTGCACTTTTTCAAACCAGATTTATATCACTGCTCAATAATGCGAAATATGAATCGATCTTCCTCTTCGATTAAGCATTAACCTTCAAATTCATGATCGATGGCTTTTGATCATCAATTAAATTCTCAGCAATGGCTAGATGACATTTCATTTTCAAATTTTGCTCTTCCCTTAACAGTTGTAAACTTTCAAACATAAAAAAAACAACATCGATCCTTCCTTTAGATGTAAAGCTTCGTCCATCACAAAGTCTATCATACGAATAAATTAAGAACTAAACCATTTTCATACTAAATTCGACCAAGTATACATACGTTTCACACAGAATTTCCAAACCAAATTCTTCATCAATAAAACCAAATGTAATAAATTACAAAAATCCTCTTCATCCATGGCCATATTTCCAATCAGTGGCCCTTTTTACAAAAGCCCAGAGGCTTTCAACCTCTTTCTCTATTCTGCACTCTAATCTCACCTCTAAACACTCTATCTTTCCTGATCTATTTTTCCTTTGAGGCATATCAATCTATACAAATTTAATTGAACCAATTTTGGTTCATAACCCTTTAATAACTCAACAAATCCTCAAATATCTCAACACCCCTAAAATCTATATCTTTATCCCTAAAACCTTGAAACTAAATCTAATTTAGGCTTCATAATTATCTCTTAGATATCTCTCATCTAATTTCTCTCATTTTTTCCAGTTGTTTGGAAACATTTACAAATTCTCACATTAAAATATAATTTAATCACTCAAAAATAATATTAATATTTACATGAAATTAATATTTCCTCACAAACATAAGACCCCCTAGTTTAAATAAAATACAAAGTATTTTCCCGATTCTATGCTCCTACATCACAAATACTCCAAATGCATTGTCATCCTACAAGATTTTGATTTGGAATTCGAAAAATCTAAATCAAAGAAATCACTAGTGTTTGTTGAACTTATGTGTGACTTTCCCAATACTGAGACAAAAAACGTGGTAGAGAATCTCATCACAAATGAATCTCTATTTCTCATCAGTACATTAGACCCATGGTATGGAGATATAATTATATATCTTCAAACCCATACCTTTCGCCCAAAGCTTTCACGTTCAGATCGAAAGAGAATCCAATATCAATCCCAACAATACAATATTGTTTGGGACACTCTTTATTGTCGTGGTGCAGATTATGTTTTTCGACGTTGTATAACTCATGAAGAGGCTGAAAGGATTTTGAATGATTGCCACTCTGGAGCGTGTGGTATTCATATTTCTGGGTTTTCCACGGCCCAAAAGTTATTTCGCGATGGTTATTTTTGGTCGTCCTTATTCAAATATTGTATCATTGTGGTCTGAAAATGCCACAACTGCCAAATTTTTGATCAAAATATGTGTGCACCTCTAGCTCCTCTTCACCCAATCATTGTTGTCAGTCCTTTTGAGAAATGGGGCATTGATTTCATTACATGTAACCCTCACTCGGTTGGAGGGCATGGGTATATTATTATCATCGTAGATTACTTTACCAAATGGGCTGAGGCAATGCCTACGTTTGTGGCAGATGGAAAAACTGGAGCTAATTTCATATTCAATCATGTGATTGCTCATTTTGGTGTGCCTCAAGTTATTATCACAGACCATGGGAGTCATTTTAGAAATATTATGATGACCAAACTTTCCAATCAACTTGGTCTATGCCATGATAATTTTACTTTGTATTACCCACAGGCTAATGGTCAAGTTGAAGCCATCAACAAGGTTTTAACCACCATGATTAAATGGATTATCAGAACTCACAAATAGAATTGGCATACCATGCTTTTCTTAGCACTATGGGATATCGAACCTCTGCAAAAACTTCTACAGGGTTCACTCCTTTTCAACTTGTGTATGGTTTAGAAGATGTGTTACCCATTGAATGTGAAATATTGTCACTCCAATGAGCCATTGAGTTGTTACCAGCTACCTCTGAAGAGAAAAAAAACTTTCTATACTTGGCACAATTAGATGAGACTAGGCGCACCGCTGCATTGGCTACCGAAGCTCATAAGAAACGTGTGAAATCTCAGTATGATCAAAGTGTTAACCCTCGTGTTTATTTAGAAGGTGACCTAGTTTTAGCATATAATCAAGCTAACGATAAGCTAGGTGCTAGAAAATTTGAACCGATGTGGCATGGTCCCTATATTGTCAAGCGTGTGCTTGCAAAAGGAGCCTATGAATTAATTGATTATGATGGGGTCTCTTTATATAAGCCCATAAATGGTCTTTATCTTAAGAGATATTATGCTTTACTTTCATGTGAAGATATCTCTTGTACAATAGTTACTTTTTAGAATAGTGTGCCTTAGATTAGACAAGTGCCTAGATTAGTTTTTCTATTACTACTATCGCTGCTTATCTTGATTAATCTTGATATTGCAGATGTAGACATCCCTTAAAGCATACATTGGTTTTTCTGGTAGTGTCTTTTGTAGTACACGAAATATCCCTTCCACAGCTTGGGTTATCTATTCACCCACCAATGAGTTAATTTCTATTCACGGGATATGCCTTAGTCAAATAGCGAACAATATTGCAGAATATAGCGCAGTCATTGAGTTATTATTTGATTCCATTTCATTTGGTATTAAACATTTTATCATTAGGTTGGATTCAGAACTCATTGTATTACATTTAAACAAAGTATATGCAATTAGAAATCTAGTGTTATTGAGATTATTTTTGAAGGTTCGTCTCTTGGAATGGAAATTTGATTATATTAAATATCAACATATTTCAAAAAATTTAAACACATCGGTCGATGCATTAGCTAAATGTGTTCTAAATAGACATTTTCAACATTAACAGAGTAAACCAAAACAACATTCAATCCATGTTGAACAAGATACTCATATAACAAAAGTAGTAATTTCATTAGGATAGATTAGTTTTGTTTTCAAAAAATATTACATCTTCTGTGATCATAAGTTAAAACACCTTATGATCTAATAGATATAGATACAAAAAAACAAAAATTTCGATTTGCAATGATCATCCACTATCTGTGATTATGATCATGGTAATATACTATAGCACACGCCACCTTGCGCAGAAATCTCCTAAATGGACCTGGAACACCTGTCACGTGTCTCTGAAGCTTGAGAGGGATATCATAGGTTCTTGTCTTAGGGATTTCTATGGTAAACCTCTCAAGGTTGTGCTCCATGTTTGCTAGGATCTCTGTTTCCTGGTCCTGTGGAGGTGCTACAAGCTGTGCTTCCCACCTATCAAAGCGGCAAATTGTTGCTGGTGTTGTGGAACAACATCTGCATTTAAATATATTTTTTCAATATTGGACGATAAAAAATAAAATAAAAATTACATTAAAAACATCAAAATGATTCACTTACCTATCTTATCCCACTGTGCCTCTGGAGGTAAATATGTTTCAAGATCACCCTTGTAATCCATTACTGCATAAGGAAAGTCTTCGATGGTGAAGACTTGGTTTCTAAGCCACATGAAGTATGCCAGATTAAACCGAACTACTAAGCCACCCTCGCCACCATGGTGAGCCATTAGTGCCACCCATTGCACCATATCAGGTTCTGGAGGAGCCCCACTATCTACTGGAATAAACTGCGGAGCAAGAAGCGGAATTCTCTCTAAAGAAAATGAAATGAGTATGGCACCATATCCGAAGATTTTCAACTCATGTTGGCCAATACTCCTTCGCACCAGTTAAATATGGTTCCCCCAAGACACTTGAATTTTTTTTTTATCTGTGACTTAGTAGCCACATGCGGAGCTACACTCCCGCACAATCTGGTTACTGTAAATTCTATCACTTTGAGATCCAATTGCAAGATAGTTTTAATAACGATGCGACCATCCTTCAAGTCTGCCTCATTGCTGCAATACTGTTCTTTGTAGTCGGCGACGGGAAGACCTCCCTGTATGGCCCCAAATAAGGATATTCTTCTTCCTCTCTGGGACAATCTGGTAAGGAAATAAATGTCCTCTAGCTCAATTTCGAGCCGATGGTCATCAATTATGAAGCATTGGTCTTGAACATCCCACGTGTTTACAAGCCAAACCATTAACTCCACTTGTGCCTTCATTCCTTGGATAGCCCAGAATTTATACAAACCACAATTCTTCAATGCAGTCATAGTTGTATTGTCATCCATAGCTTCATTATCTATGATCTCATGTTCATGTTCTTGCCACTCCAACATGGTGAAACAACTTACAAATCAACACATTTAACAGTTTAAACCATTTGTAAGAGAAATTGAACCATTTTTTGAGAGGAATTTGGATTTTTAAAAACGTTCATGGTGCCTTCGTAGGTTTGGCATGCAGACAGTGTGGATGTTCGTACGCGCTCTAGGCAGAACCCATGGCAACCCAATATTTTTTTCTTTTAAAATTTATCGAGGTCCACAGTTATCGTATGCATTACCTGCGAACCCCCGAGAGCGCATTTTAAAACATAAAATCCTCTTCAAAAAATGAAATAAAGGTTCAAAATGAAAAATGAAACAGATAGAAATGAAGATAAGGATGATGTGGATTAGCTAGTTCTAATGATTCAAGAAATGGACGGTCGGTTCTCTCGATATCTGCTTCGGAATGTTTTAGCCAAAAGATCTCAATACACTGCTCTAAACACAAAAGGTAAAACTTATTTTGTTTTAACCCCATTTTATAGTTTTGAAATGAATAAAATATAATATTTTATTTATTTTTCACTTTAAAAGGTCATTTTTTAAATATTTTTATTTCTTGTAAACAGGTATGTGTAATGTTTTGAATTTTTGTGCAAAATACAGGATTTTTTGGTGAAAATAATTATTTTGACACTAATTATACTTTTATCACTTTTTCGGGCTCTTTAAAATTATGAAAAATTGAAACCCTAGAGTTCTCTTTTAAGCCCTTTTCAAACTCTCAAAATATGAAAATATTTTCGAGTACTTGACTATTCGAACTCGTTAAAGTAAATGAACAATAGTCCCTTTAGTATAAGTTTACCCCTTTTTCAGACTGAAATGGACTAATTACGAAAAAGGTATACGTTGACTAATCATGGTCAATAGAGTTCTCTCCTGCATTATTTTATCCTTTTTCAGGCTTGAGAGACTAAATTTATGAAAAATAACAACCATGGAGTTTACTTATGTTCTTCTTTTGACTCCCTAAAACTGAAAAACATTGAGTTTTTCCTATACTGGACTCGTTAAAACTTAACAATAAAGGACCTGTCGATTACAAACAGGACCGAACCACTCCTTCTTAGGGTTCGATTTTAATACTAACATGGACTCATCCAAAGGATGAGCTTACACAAACAAGAAAATTTTATTCTCCTCAAGCTTATCAAAAATAAAGAGGTACTTTTCAGTAATGGCGGGGGAAAAAGAGAGAAAAAGAATCCAATTGTCATCCTTGTTTAGAAAGCAGCATGCCACTCTTGAACACGACACTTTGTCACACTTGTACCTGGGTTGGGAAATCCTGTGTCTAAAAGTTAATAAAACCACAAGCTATCCCCGAGAAAAATATATGTGTTGTGCGATTGATTTTCTTCTTTCTCATACTTGGTGTGATTGTGCGATCATGTTTAATTTCCGCAAATTAATTGTAGAAGGATTTAGTATCTTGTTTTAGTGTATTACATGATTAGATTGAATCCATTGGTATACGTATTTTTTTCAGAATTTCTACATGGTATCATAGTGGTAGAAATCACTATAGTGCAGAAGAAATTGAGTTTGTGCTAAACATCATTCGAATTTGAAAAATTATTATTTGGTGTGACAGGCAGATCAAGATGGATTTCAATGGATTAAGATTGTAATATGCACTCAAGGGAATTTCTAATTATATTGCATGAAAAGACATAATGGAGACAGTTTTAGAGGAAAACGAGTTGAAAGAATTTATCGACACTGATATTCCAAGGCCCACAGCAGCAAACGTCGCTCTTCTTGATGCTTGGAAAAATAAGGTCGCAAAGGAGAGGAGGATCTTATTAGAGGGAGTTCGAGATCACATTTTCTGAAGTCTTTGATGGTAAGGTGACTCCATATGCAACGTGGAAGGTCTTGACATATATTTTTCAGAACATCAATGACCACAGAAAATTGGCACTGAAGGACAAGCTCGGGAAAATAAAAATGGAGAAAGGTGACACTGTTCTGAAATACTTGACCAAGTTCATCCATTATCTAGATGAGCTTGGAAGTGTCGAGATTACTGTATCGGATGATGGCTTGGTGAGCCTATCACTTCTAGGCCTTCCCAAGAGCTGGAATAGTTATCAAGACTCTGTCAATGGGAGGGAGAAGCTACCACATTGGGAGCGGCTTTGGTTAGATTTCGTACAAGAAGAATTCAGGCGAAATACTAGGGATGGATCCTCATCCAAGATAGATGATGAGGAAAATTGTGCCTTGGCTGGTAATGTAAAGAAGGTGAAGGGAAATAAATCCTATTAAAAATCCGAGATCGGAAAATAAGGTAAGAAGCATGACATGTCCAAACTGAAATTTTTCACTGTCACGAGCATGGAAATTATGCCACTAATTGACCACAGAAGAAGAACAACAACAACAAGGCTTCAGGATCTGTAGCAAGTGATGCTTTGGATTCACAGTTCAATTTTGACTTCTCACTCATCGCATGCATGGTGTCTAGTGCGATGGGATCAGTGTGGTACTTGGATAGTGGTGCATCTTTCCACATGAACGGAGAAAAAGAACTCTTTAGTAGCTTGGAGGATAAGGATATTCAGATGAATATAGAGATGGGTGATGATAGTGTTGTGTAACCAGCTCCAAAAATAGAAGAAAAGAGATATCAACGCCTTAGAATTAAGCCACTTCGAGGGGGAAACCTCCAATACATTACATAAATGAACAATTCTTGGATGATACAATTTACAAAACCTCCTTTCTATATATAGGAGTCCATGGGGCCATAATGTAATCCTAGTGGGCCACAATGTAATCCTAGCCGACCTAACAATAATAATTTAAGGGCACAATAATAACAAAATGGGGGTTACAAGGGTACGATAATAAAAATAAGGGGGTTACACTAACAACAATAAGGGACTATACTAGTAATATAGGGACCTAACATGCCCCTCTCCTTCAAAAAAGTGTTGTCCTCAACGCTTGAGTAGCTCTGGGTGCTTCTGTATAAAATTCTCATCCTCCCATGTAGAACCTTCAGTGGGTAAGTTCTTCCACTTGATGAGATACTCTGAAATTGATCGATTCCGTAGTTGTCGAGTTCTTTTTTCCATGACTGCTTCAGGTTCCAATATGATTTTCCCTTCCCCATCAAGTTCTGGCAATACTGTTTGAACTGGAAGATTTTCACCTATAACCTTCTTTAAGCATGAAACATGGAAAACTGGATGTACTCGCGAAGAAGCAAGAAGCTCCAATTTGTATGCCATAGTACCAATCTTTTGCAACACCTTGTAAGGACCATAGTACTTTGGCGATAATTTATTATCCTTCTTAGCTTGCTTGAGGGACATTTGTTTATATAGTTGTATCCGTAAAAATACCCAATCTCCTACATCAAAACTTCTCTCGCTGCGATGTTGATCTGCCTGTTGTTTCATTCGATTTTGTGCCAAATTCATGTTATCCTTTAAGAGTTGGAGAACTTCTTGTTGATGCTCGATGTGATCTTCCACTGCTTGAACCTTCGAATTTTCCCTTAAATATGATGTGATCGATGGTGGATGATATCCATAAAGTGCCATAAATGGGGTCATTTTTGCTGCAGTATGGAAGGAAGTGTTATACCACCATTCAGCAAGAGGTAACCACTTGACCCATTGTGTTTGTTTATCGGATACAAAACAACGAAGATATCCTTCCAAACATTTATTTACTATCTCAGTTTGACCATCAGATTGAGGATGATAAGATGAGCTATGAGCTAATTGAGTACCCAAGCAAGAAAATAACTCCATCCAAAAATTTCCAGTAAAAATGGGATCTCTGTCGCTCACAATAACCCTTGGGCTTCCATGTAGCTTTTGAATTCTATCCATAAATATAGTAGCAACTGTACTTGCTTTAAATGGATGAGATAATGCACAAAAGTGTGCATACTTAGTAAGTCTATCAACTACCACCATGATGACACTCTTTCCTTCGGACTTAGGTAAACCTGTGATAAAATCCATTGAAATCTCCTCCCAACGTTGACTTGGAATGGATAAAGGTTGTAGAAGTCCCCGGGTCTTAATTGTTTCCACTTTATTCTGCTGGCAAACCAAACATTCCGCCACAAAATTTTGAATATCAGATTTAAGGCCATCCCAAAAAAATTCTTTCTTCACCTTGTGGTAAGTTTTTAAAAATCCTGAGTGTCCTCCTAAAGGAGAAGTGTGCAATTCCATAAGAATCTTTTGTTTTAGTTGGGAATTCTTACAAAGATATAAGCGATCTTTGTACCATAAGGAATCATTTTTCCAACTAAATGTGTCAGATGTACTAGGATCTTGCTGCAACTTTTGAATGAGTGTCCATACATCTTTGTCCTTCTTCCATTCATCTCTTGCTTCGGTTATCCAATCTGGTTGGATAATAGAAATGGCACAAAGCAATGCTTCCACCTCTTCATTCTTTCTTGCGAGTGCATCTGCAACAACATTAAGCTTTCCTTTTTTGTAGATTATTTCAAAGTCATAACCCAACATCTTTGTGACCCATTTTTGCTGCTCTTCTGAAGATATTCTTTGTTCCAAAAAGTGTTTAAGACTATCATGATCAGTTTTTACCTTGAAGTTTCTTCCCATTAGGTAAGGTCTCCATTTCTTTAGTGCATGTAGTATTGCCAACATTTCCTTCTCATAAATATCCTTTTGTAAATACTTTCCTTTGATTGAATGACTTTCAAAAGCAATGGGTCTTCCTTCTTGCATTAAAACAACACCAATTCCATTTCCTGAGGCATCACATTCCACAATAAAGGTTTTTGTGAAGTCTGGCATAGCTAAGACCGGTGCTAGGCACATTGCCTCTTTAAGACGTTCAAAGGCCTTAGTTGCTTCGGGAGTCCATGAAAATGCATCTTTCTTCAATAATGTTGTTAGGGGTGCTGCTATTCTCCCATAATTCTTAACAAACTTGCGATAATACCCTGTTAACCCGAGAAATCCTCGCAACTGCTTTATGGTTGTGGGAACTTTCCATTCCTTAATGGCTTTAATTTTGTTAAGGTCTACTTTAACACCCTCGTGAGATACAATATGACCCAGATATTCCACCTCTTGTACTCCAAAGAAACATTTGGATTTTTTTGCATATAATTGTTTCTCCTATAATAGTTTGAGCACCCTGTCAACATGTTCAACATGATCCTTCCAAGACCTGCTGTAGATTAGTATATCATCAAAAAATACTAGCACAAATTTTCTAAGGAAGGGTTTGAAAATGGAATTCATCAACCTTTGAAATGTAGAAGGTGCATTGGTAAGGCCAAAAGGCATGACCAAAAATTCATAATGACCCTCATGAGTTCGAAATGTTGTTTTTGGAATATCTTCGGTCTTCATTCTAATTTGATGATATCCTGAACGAAGATCCAACTTGGTAAAATAAATTGCTCCATGTAATTCATCCAATAATTCATCAATCACAGGAATGGGAAATTTGTCTTTAATGGTGAGCTTATTGGGCTCCCTATAATCCGGACACATTCGCCATGATCCATCCTTCTTGTGTACCAATACTACAGGAGCAGAGAAAGAACTTTGACTAGGTTGAATTATACCCGCCTCTAACATTTCTGCAATCATACGTTCAATTTCGCTCTTTTGGGAGTAAGGATATCTATAAGGCCTGATGTTTGGAGGAACACTTCCTGGAATCAAATGAATAGCATGATCATGATCACGAATAGGTGGGAGTCCTTTGGGAGTTTCAAACACCTTGGAATGCTTGTCCAAGACTTGTTGGAGATCTGTAGAAATAGATGATTTTGATGTCGGACCTTCTAGTGAGCATAATTGTGCAATTACGCCTTGTTGTTATTTCTTTAGAATATTTGTCATGACATTAGAGCTTATTATCCTTCCCGGCTTCCCTTCAATACCCCATAATTCGACTTCCTTTCCTTCTGAAAAAAAATTCAAGAAAAGTTCTTGAAAATTAAAAGCTACCATCCCCAAAGATTGTAACCATTGTACTCCTTGTACAACATCAGAAACTCCCATAGGAATGGAAAGCATTGGACTATTCAATACATATTCCCCCATAGTTAGCTTGATATTATGGCATTTTCCAGAGCAATTTATAGTTCCTCCATTTTCAACCATCATTTGACATTCTGGTGCTAGGTATAGGAAACAATTTAATTCCTTGGCCACCTTACAATGAATAAAATTATGGGTGCTACCTGAATCAATCAACACTATTACCTTTTTCTTCTTGATTTTTCCTTCTATCTTGAGAGTTTGAGGAGTGGTAATTCCTTCCAGTGCATTACATGATATGGTCGGATTCATTTCTTCCTCTTCTAGGGCTGGTTCTAGGTGTATATCCTCTTCTTGTTCATTTTCTTCTTCCTCTTCACAATCTATGTAAAATAATTTCTTCTCAGCACACTTATGACTTTTAGTGTATTTGCTATCACAACTGTAGCAAAGCCCTTTTGCTCTTTTTTCTTCCAATTGTTGTGGTGTCAACCTTGTAGGTTGTGGAAATCTAGGAGTAGCAACACTTCCTTCTTTATAGAATTGAGTGGTAGGCTTCCTTGTTGCCATTATTTTACATTCAACTTTTCTTGCCAACTTGAATGCCTTCTCCAATGAATCTGGTTCCAAAACGTGAACTTCATGTTGGATATTATCCTTTAAAGTGCCTATGAAGAGATCGATCCTGTGTTCCTCTGGAATATCAGTTACCCTTATATTCAATTTTTGGAATTCCTCAATGTGTTGCCCCACTAAACCCTTGTGTTTGAGATTTATCAATTGGCTAAAGAAGGTGTTGCTCTTTGTATCCTCATACTGTGCTATCATTTCTTCCGTAAAAATTGACCAAGTGACAATTTTTTTACGGGAGCAAAGCAATCGATGTCATACAAATGTATTTTGTTCTAAATGTAAAGTTGCAATGCGTACCTTTTGTTTGTTTTGCACATTATGGAGATCAAAATATTGCTCCATCTGTAGTATCCATGTTACAGGATCCTTTCCATCAAACTTCCTCATATCCATTTTTGGAATATGGTGGTTCTTCCCGCCAACATTAGAGTTTATGAAATCACAATTAACATTGATGTTGTTCTCATCATGAGGTTCTTCTACTATCTTTTCACCATTAGGAAACATTTCTTGTATCAACTTTGTCAAACCTTCGATGTCTGTTTTTAGATCATTCTTCATGTTTTCCATGTTTTATTTCATATCATCCATCTTAGCTTCTATGCCAGCTTCCATGCCATCCATCTTAGCTGCCACGCCTTTCTTCAAAACTTCCATTTCATTTTTTTTTGCTCTTTGCGAGAGTGAAATTTGTTGCACTTGCTCTTGTAATTTTGATAGATCATGTTGCAATTCTTCATCTTCATGAGTCATAGTAGAGCCTTATGATGGCTTAATGGGTGTTGAATTATTTTTACAGGGCATATTTTAGAACCCAATACTGATATCTATTCTACAATATGCCCTTGGAATCAATTCAAATTGATTCTTCAAACAAGACTCATGCAATTCAAGAAAAAAAAATACACACCTTTTTCTTGCTTTTTAGGATCTCGATATTGAAATTGGATTATATTTGTGATTGCAGCACTTAAATATCTAATTTTTGGTACCAACGTATCCCTATGAATTATCTTTCGAATGCCATAGGTCTGACCTGATTTGGATTCTCCAAGGAAAAGTTGTGTCCAATCTCCCACAATGACCTAATTATGGACTGGTTCAGTAGAGAAAACTTGTACGACTTGCCACATGTCATTGTTTCATCCTTTGTCTCTGAAATTTATAGCCAAGAAACTACAGTCCGTGTACTTGTGACCACTTTTTACGGTACTCCAATCCGATGTCTAGAGAGAGAGTTATCGAACTTTTCCCACGATCACCTCTTTGAGATGAAATTCAGGAGCTTGAAAAAGCACTACCTTCCACAGATCATATCTCCAAAAATATTGAACCAAGCTCTGAAATTTTTTGACGAATTTATTCAGGATTTCAACTTCGCACCATAAGAATTTCATATTCTTAACCTTCATAGAAAAAAAGTTATAGCGCAAATTCCACGATGACCTGTTTAGGAGCCTGAAAAAAGACCTAACTTCCACAGATCATATCTCCGAAAATATTGCGAACCAAGCTCTGAAATTTTTAGAAAATCTTCCTCAAGATTTTGGCTTCGCACTCTAAAAATTTCAGCTTCTGAAACTTCGTAGAAAAAAAAATTATAGCGAAAATTCCACGATGACCTGTTTGGAGTAGCGAAACCCCAGAATCCAAAGCTCTGATACCAAATGTTGTGTAACCAGCTCCAAAAATAGAATAAAAGAGATATCAACGCCTTAGAATTAAGCCACATCGAGGGGGAAACCTCCAATACATTACATAAATGAACAATTCTTGGATGATACAATTTACAAAACCTCTTTTCTATATATAGGAGTCCATGGGGCCATAACGTAATCCTAATGGGCCACAATGTAATCCTAGCCGACCTAACAATAATAATTTAAGGGCACAATAATAACAAAATGGGGGTTACAAGGGTACAATAATAACAATAAGGGGGTTACACTAACAACAATAAGGGACTATACTAGTAATATAGGGACCTAACAGACAGGAGGTATAGTGCTACCGGGATTGGTACAGTTACTTTCTAGAGACAGTCAGGTAAACCTTTCTTATTAAAATATGTCATGCATGTACCAGGCTTGAAAAAGAATTTAGTTTCAGTTGCTATGTTGGAGGATAGAGGATATGATGTGGTTTTCAATGAAGGGAAAGCATTCCTTCATCACAAAGCCACAGGATAGGTTAATAATATTGAGGTTCGTGTGAAGAACCTATACAAAATTGATGTATATGGTTGCGTAACATTGATGAGTAAAGCAGACAGAGTGGTGAGCCGGGATGAGGGTGAGTTCTGGCACATAATATTGGGCCATCTACACCACAGTACTTTGAAGGTCATGCAACATATTGCTACAGGGATTCCATAGGGTACTCCTGTGCAGATAGACACATGCAAGGGATTTACCATGGGGAAGTATACAAAGGCCACTTTTCACGAGAAGGAGAACTGGGCAGCGAAATCCTTTAGATATTTCACTCAGATGTGTGTGGACCATTATCTACAACTTTGGTTATCACAATGTATCATTGTCAGATCCATCTGATGACCAAACAAACCAACAAGTATCTTCCTCATCCAAATGGCCTCACATGCCACCTGACTGGCTACCATTTACTCTACCTCAGTTGAACTGAGTACAACTGATATATTCTTCCTATTGTACCAATAAGCAGTTGTCGATCATATGTTGAAGATCCCTCCTGATGTGCTCTTCCTATCTGATGGACTACCTACCCAATCTGCATCGATGAAGCCTTGAAGCTTCACTCCCTCTATCTGTCTGTACCATAATCCATACTCTATAGTTCCCCTGAGATATCTCAAGACATGCTTCCCCGTCTTCCAAAAGAGCTTGTTCGGCTTAACCATAGTGTGACTAAGCTGGTTAACTGCGTAGCATATGTCTGGTCGTGTGTTCACCAAGTACATGAGTGAACCCACAAGCTTCCTACAAACAGTAGCATACACTACCTCACCTAAAGTGGCATCCTCCATCCTCTAGTTTCTTGCAAGAGGAGTCCCCATGGGTTTCTCCATGTGGAACTTCCTCATAATCTCTTTGGCATACTTTCCTTGAGAAAAAAATAGCTCCCCATCCCACTGCCATATCTCCAAACCAAGGAAATAGTGAAGAAGTCCCATTTCCTTCATCTCAAACTCTCTTGCAATACCTTCTTTGCAAGAAGTTATGAGTTGCTCATCACCTTTCAGAATAAGATCATCAACATAAAATACGATAATCAAAATCTTACCATCAACCACAATCTGGTACAGGTTCTCTTCCACTTCACTCTTTGTGAATCCCAACCCGGTGAAATAGCTATCAATCCTGGTGTACCAAGCATGAGGTGCTTGCTTCAACCCATACAGTGCTCTCTTGAGTCTGCACACATGTGACTCTCTGTAAAAGGTCTCAAAAAATTATGGCTTCTCAATGTACACTTCTTTCTCAATAACTCCATTGAGAAATGAAATCTTCACATCCATATTATGTATCTTCAAACCCATCTGCGCTGAGAGTGAAAGGATAGATATAATCGATGAGTATCGTGCAACTGGTTCAAAAGCCCTTGCATAGTCAATCCCCTCAACCCGTGAGAATCCCTTGGCTACTAATATATCCTTTTACTTCTCCACACTCCCATTTGCTGCTTACTTCACCTTATAGATCCATCTAGATCCAACCAATGACTTCCCAACTGGTCTTGGGACAACTTCCCATGCATTGTTCCTGTCGATGGAGCCATACTCCTCAACCATGGTGTCAACCCAAGTTTCTTGCTACACTACTTCCTCAAAAGAGGATGGTTTTGTCACAATACACTTTCTCATAAGAGCCATGTATCTAGTATACATGTCTTGTGACTGTCTCTGTATGCGTTGTGATGTAGTTTCTCCTACATGTTTTGCTGCATCAAGTCTCAATTTGTTAGCCTCTGTGGTGCGCCTCCTACCATGTCTAGTGGATGGCTCTCCATTGTGATAACTAAGTTGTAGAGAATGTTCCACACACATCTGAGTGAAATCTCTAAAGTATTTCCACTTCCTAGTTCTCCTTCTCATGAAAAGTGGCCTTTGTATACTTCCCCATGTTACATCCCTTGCATGTGTCTATCTGCACAAGAGTACCCTTTGGAAGCTCTGTAGAAATATGTTGCATGACATTCAAAGTACTGTGGTGTAGATGGCCCAATCTTCTGTGCCAGAACTCACCTTCATCCTGGCTCACCACTCTGTCTGCTTTACTCATCAATGTTGTGCAGCCATCTAGATCAATTTTGTATAGGTTCTTCACACAAACCTCATTCTTCTTAACCTACCCTGTGGCTTTGTGATGAAGGAATTCTTTCCCTTCACAAAAAACCACATCATATCCACTATCCTCCAACATATCAACTGAAACTAAATTCTTTTTCAAGTCTGGTACATGCATGACATCTTTTAATAAGAAAAGTTTACCTTACTGTCTCTAGAAAGTAACTGTACCAATCCCGGTAGAGCTATACCTCCTGTCATCACCCCATCTCGATGTGCATCTGAATATCCTTATCCTCCAAGATACTAAATATTTCTTTATCTCCTGTCATGTGGAAAGATGCACCACTATCCAAGTACCACACTGATCCCATCGCACTAGACACCATGCATGCAATGAGTGAGAAGTCCAACTCGAACTATGAAGCCAAAGCATCACCTACTATAGATCCTGAAGCCTTTTTCTTCTTCTTCTTCTTCTGTGGACAATTAGTGGCATAATGTCCATGCTCATGACAGTGAAAACATTTCACATGTCACACTTCTTGCCTTATTTTCTAGTCTCGGATTTTTAATAGGATTTCTTCCCCTTCACCTTCTTTACATTAATAGCCAAAGCACAATTTTACTCATCATCTGTCTTGGATGAGGATCCATCTCTGGTATTCCGCCTAAATTATTCTTGTACCAAATCCAACCAAAGTCGCTTCCAATGTGGTAGCTTCTCCCTCCCATTGACAAAGTCTTGATAACTATGCCAGCTCTTGGGAAGGCCTAGAAGTGATAGGCTCACCAAGCCATCATCTGATACAGTAATCCCGACACTTCCAAGCTCATCTCGACAATGGATGAACTTGGTCAAGTATTTCAGAATAGTGGTCACTGATGTTCTGAAAAATATCTGTCAAGACCTTCCACGTTTCATATGGAGTCACCTTTCCATTGAAGACTCGAGAAAATGTGATCTCGAACTCCCTCTAATAATATCCTCCTCTCCTTTGCAACCTTCTTTTTCCAAGCATCAAGAAGAGCGGCGTCTGCTGTTGTGGGCCTTGGAATATCAATGTCGATAAATTCTTTCAACCTGTTGTCCTCTAGAACTGTCTCCATTCTGTCTTTCCATGTAATATAATTAGAACTTCCCTCGAGTGCATATTCCAATATTAATCCATTGAAATCCATCTTGATCCTCCTGTCGCACCAACGAATATTTTTTCAAATCCGAATGATTTTCAACACAAACTCAATTTCTTCTACACTATAGTGATTTCTAGCGCTATGATACCATGTAGAAATTATAAAAACAATATGTATACCAATGGATTCAATCCGATCATGTAATATACTAAAACAAGATACTAAATCCTTCTACAATTAATTGGCGGAAATTAAACATGATCGCACAATCACACCAAGTATGAGAAAGAAGAAAATCAATCGCATAACACAGATATTTTTCCTAGGGAAAGCTTGTGGTTTTTGTTGAGTCTCAAATCTACATCTTTCTTATACACCTTTCTAGACCTTTTTTTCATTCACCTGGACCTTCTAAGTCATCAATATCATTGCATATTAATTGTAAAAGAGCATCTAAAATGGTTTTTAACTATGTTTTGTGTCTGCTGTTTGATTTAGATTTTTGTTCATTTAGCTGTTGAATCTTGTCACTTTCCGCAGCTACTGCAACTTTCCGCAGCCATTTTGTTAAAGTCTATGTTGCAGGTATCTTCAGGAAAATCGAGCCACATGGGCAAGTTAGAAATTACATGGACATGGATCATGTCCTATTGGCTCAGTCGAATTCACCTAAGAAGGTTGTGGTCAAAGGTGGCCAAGTGGTGGTCAACCGAAGAGTCCCATGGTGACAGAACTCTGTTTCTCATCACGCGAAGATTTGCGTGGTTGTTTCTAAATCACGGGAGACATATCAACACCTGTAAACAGCTCCATAAGCCAAATCCAACAGCCACTCTCCATATATTTAATCCTCATGGCGGCCATAATGCTAGATCTCTGGACGTGATGGTTCACGTGTCTTCTACCAGCGCAGACTTTAGGGAATTAGTTATATCACCCTCTGTTATAAATAATGCGTTCTCATACGCATAATAGTTAGCTCTGTAATGTAATTGCGTCGCCATTGTGCTGTGACATTATTTCTCTGTTATGACCGCATTTTAATATATGAGAAGACTCTGTTCAAAAGCGTAATTCGTATTTGAAAGTTGTTGCCCGAGGTTTGTGCAGAGGGCCCCTGCACACGCTGAGGTTTTGTGTATTACTGTATAGTTTCATGCTTCATTTCTTTATGTTCATTGTGCCATAGTCATCCACGTGTATATAGATTACATCTTTCATGGTATTTACATTTCATCTTTGTCCATAATCTTTCATGCTTTACATTTTACTTCTGTCCATAATCTTTTATGTTTTATGTTGTTGTTAACTGATCAGTGTTCTTGTTTCAGATTACAATAGGCAGCCCGAGAATTTGCACATCTTTTTATAATGACTAATGACATGAAATCAATATTGTCCTTCTGCTGATTTCTTTTTCTTAGTTTTTGTTTAATTCCAGCACTGTTTTGTTTATTTCAGTCTTGCACATTTGTTTTAAGTAGTTAGATTAGATATTAAATTGCTCATGTCATTTTCAGTTACCTCCGAAAGCCATAGCGAGACTAATGGTGAGGGATTGAAGTATGAGTGTGTAGTTTGATATTAGTTTACTTTTCTGCAAGTTAGATATTAAACTGTTCATGTCATTTTCAATTACCTCCGAAAGCCATAGCGAGACTAATGGTGAGGGATTGAAGTATGAGTGTATAGTTTGATATTAGTTTACTTTTCTGCAAGATAGATATTAAATTTCTCATGTCATTATCAGTTACCTCCAAAAGCCATAGCGAGACTAATGGTGAGGGATTGAAGTATGAGTGTGTAATTTGATATTAGTTTATTTTTCTGCAAATTAGATATCAGATTGCTCAAGTTGTTTATGATTACCTCCGAAATCCATAGCGAGACTAATGGTGAGGGGTCAGAATATGAGTTGATGTAATTTGATTTTAGTTTTACTTTACTTGCAATCTTTTCTTTGAGTACAGTTTCTTTTGTGTTTAGACAGCAGCAAGGGTAATGGTTTTCATGATCAATAGTTCACTGTTTGTTTAACTAGAATAGTGGCACATTTTCATTTCCTTTTACTTTTGTCATTGTATGTTTCAAAATCCTTTTGAAGTTTGAAGTTTGGTAAATCATTATAAAGAACATCATTGCCTTGAACAATCATAACCATACTTGTCTTTTAGAATTTCCATCTCACATTAGGAAACCAACCAAGATAAAAAGAAAAAAACCAAAAACGAAAAAAAGTAAGAGATAGGTTATCTTGCACATATAGTGCGCCACACTTCGTCAGCTTACGAATCCCGGATTGACAAATTAATGTAGCAATTTAGGACACACTAAATTGACCAAACATTTTGGCGCCATTGCCGGGGAAGTGTAACTAGGTAGCCAATTTCTTAAGATAAAAAAAATAAAAGGGAAAACTTGATAACTTTTTGAAGTATGCTCTCCTCTTGCACCTAGTGTGATCTGGAGGATCAGAAAAGAGAGTTATTGGTTCGATAATTTCTTAAGTATGCTCTCTTCTTGCACCTAGTGTGACCTGGAAGATCAGAAAGAGAATTATTAGCCCAACTTAAAAAATAATAAAAATGACATGCATAGAGCAAGAGATTCTAGGGGAAGGTTTATAGCTAGAGCCAAGAGTTCGATTTTCACAACTCTATCTTCTTCAAGGCATAGACAAGATTCACCACCATCTACCCCTAGCCTTAAGATTCTTGGAATTCAAGGAGCAGCTGAATTAGAGGATTCTCCTATACCACCTACTAAATCTCATTTAGAAAAGGATCCCTTCTTTACTTCTACAGGAGAGTATATTGTAATCAAAGAAGTAGAATCACCTGAAGAAGAAAAGGAAGAGACTCCCTCTCATCCTCCCTTGATAGAAGAACCAGAGGCCTTTTAGGACTCTAAAGAAACTATCATGGCAGAGGAAATAATAGATGGATTTGGAGATAGAGGTAGAGGTAGAGGAGGAGGAAACAATGGAGACAACAATGGTGAAGGAAATAATGGTAGAAATAGGGAAGGAGACAACTTGTTTGGATTCCCTATAGTTGATGAGGAAACTCATACAACAATGAAAAATATCTCACCATCTGTCCTCCCTAACTTTTATGGATTGCGAAGTGAGGATCCTGAAACATTTCTGTTTGAGTTTGAAGTCATGTGCTGAACCTATGACTATATGGAAGACTCTCAAAAACTCAAATTATTTCCTTCAACTTTGAAGGGAGCTGCTTTGAAATGGTTCATGGGATTAGCCACTCAATCTATTAGGACTTGGAATGATATGAAACAAACATTTTTGGATAGATATTTGGACTATTTTATGCCCACCAATCACAAGGATGAGGTATTCAAAATGATGCAAAAAGAAGATGAAAATTTGGAAGATTTACTTGAAAGATTTCAATACAACTTAAAAAGAGCAAAGATGAGAAACTTAGATGATGAAACTTTGAAATCCCTTATATTAAAATCCATCAGAGATGAATGGATAGATATTCTAAACATGATGGGGAAAGGAGACATTTCTCAACTTCCACTTCGTGATATAACAGAACTATGTGTCCATCTCTCAAGAGGAAAATCTAAAATAGGAAAAGGGCCTAGGGATCCTTCTCTTATCAGGGCTAACAAATCTGCAACTGGATCAGTAAGTAGGGCAGAGATTGGCAATATGCTTGATGAATTCAAAACTGATATCTTAGGGAGCCTTAGTGAACAACTAGACACCCTTAAGATCCAAAACAAGCAGAAAGTAGAAACAGATGCTCTAGCCATCTTTTTTCCGAAATGTAGGAAGAAACATGCTTTAAGGGAATGTCCCTTGGATGCAAAAGTTGTAGAAACATGTATGATTTGCTCAGAGAACCATGAGACCAAGGATTTTCCTTCAATTCCTGGACTCAAAGTTGTCTTTCAAGAAGACCCAAATTCAATAGAATCTCTCTGTTTTGTTGCAAGAAGACCTTGGCAGGGACAACAAACTCAAGGGTTTAACAACCCTATGAATTTTCAAACCCCGCCAAATTGGAATCCTTGGCAACAACCTTGGCCCCAACATCAAAATCCATATCAGCCATGGGTACAAGGGATGCAAAATCCTTATGGGAGATTTGCTCAATTTTATCAATATCCTGCATCTTTTCAAAATCAACAAGCTCAACAACTTCCAAACCCAAACCCACAACTTTCATTGCCATTTCCACAACAACAACCTTCTCAACAAAATCCAAATCCTCAACTCATGCTCCCATACCAACAAAAGACAAATCAACTTCCAGCTCAGCCATTGCCAAATCCTAACAATAAAAATCCTCAGAATACTTACATGATAGAAGGACAAGAATTTCCTACCTATATGATTGTTCCTCTCAATGATGTACAACTCAGGTCTGGTAGAGTTTTAGAAAAACCTTCTATAGATGTCCAAGAGCAAGATACCTTTGAGGAGGATTCTCTTAAAGCCAATAAAAGTTTTTACCTTTGAGGAGGATTCTCTTCAAGTCAATAAGGGTTCTGAGGAAGAATCTCTTCAAAATTCAAACATTCAAAAAGAAAAAGAAAAGTTAACACCCACAACTCCTATAGTTGAGCAACTTGCATCTTTATCTACACCTCCTTTTCCTGAAAGACTACAAATTGACAAGGGGGTGGAAAAACAAATCTTGTTGCCTAACTATGACTTTCTAGATGAATTGAAGAATGTTTGTATCAAGATTCCCTTGCTACAAGCCATTCGAGAGATTTCTATTCTAGCAAAAACAATAAAGGAGTTGAGTTTCAAAAGACCAGGAAGGAAACTAAAAGACACAAGAAGAATCCACCTGGTAGGAAAGATTGCAGATATTATGATGGGAAAAATTACCATGCAGAAGTATGTAGATCCAGGAAGTCCAATTGTCAAGACACATATAAATGGGATAGAAATTCCAAACACATTGATTGACTTAGGGGCTGCTATCAACATTATGAGTAGATAGACTATGGACTAGCTTAAACTTCCTAACCTTCTTTTTACACCTACTTTACTGCAACTTGCAAATCGATCAATTATTAAACCAGATGGTGTATTAGAGGATATTTCAGTCTCCTTAGATTCTTGGGAATATCCAATAGATTTTATGATTTTGACTCCCAAGAGTAATCTAGGAGGACACCCACTTATCTTAGGAAGACCTTGGCTAGCCACAGCTAATGCTTTCATTAGTTGTAGATCTGGGGATATGTACGTTTCTAATGGTAATTCGACAAAGAAATTCAATTTGTATCCTCCAGCAAAAGCAATCACAGAAGTAGGAGACAATGAATGGGTTGATGATGAGGATATTATACAACCTGTTCTTACCATTTCTGAAATCAGTGAGGATAGTCAAATTTTGAACACATTAGAAAATTTTGAGACATCTTCAGAATATGACCCCACACAATTTCAGTTGGAATCTGACATAGAATATTTATCATCAAGACAAATGTCTCTTTACTCTATGGAAGAGTTCAGTAGTTCTACCATTGAGATTTTTCCAGGAAAAACATTGAATATCAACAAAAATTTGGAAAAGTCACAACAGGAAGAACTAACCAAAATCTTGCAAAAACATTCTACTGAATTTGCATGGGAGTATACTGATATGAAAGGTATTGATCCTAAGACTTGCATTCATCATATCTATATTGAGGAAAACAGTAGACCAATCAGACAACCTCAAAGAAGGATGAATCCAAATCTTAGGGAGATAGTGAAAGAAGAGCTCCAAAAACTACTCGATGTAAACTTCATTTATCCAATTTCAGATAGCCGATGGGTTTCTCCTTTGGTTATAGTACCTAAAAAGAATGGTAAATGGAGGGTATGCATTGATTACAGGGAATTGAACAAAGCAACTTTGAAGGATCACTTTCCTTTGCCTTTTATCGATCATGTATTAGATACATTAGCAGGTAAAAAGTACTTTTCATTTTTGGATGATTTTAGTGGCTATAATCAAATTCAGGTAGCACCTGAAGATCAAGATAAGACCACATTTACTTGTCCATGGGGAACTTTTGTCTATCGAGTACTTCCTTTTGGGTTATGTAATGCACCTGCAACATTCCAAAGAGCAGTACTAGGAATTTTTTCTGATCTAATCCATGATTGTGTAGAGGTTTATATGGATGATTTTACAGTTTATGGTAATTCATTTGAAGAGGCATTAGAAAATTTGGAAAAATTCCTTATAAGATGTAAAGAAACAAACCTTTCATTAAGCCATGAAAAATGCTTTATGATGTTTACTGAAGGGATTGTTTTGGGGCATCATATTTCGGGAGATGGGATTAAGGTTGATAGATCAAAAGTTGAAGTCATCTCCAAGTTACCTATTCCAAATTGTCAAAGAGATGTTAGAAGTTTTCTAGGATTTATTGGTTACTATAGAAGATTTATAGAAAACTTCACTAAAATAACATCTCCACTCTTCAAATTGCTTACAAAAGACTGTGAATTTAAATGGGATCTTGATTGTCAATCAGCCTTTGAAACTTTGAAAACAAGAATATCTGAAGCACCTATCTTGAGAGGACCAAATTGGAAACTCCCTTTCCATATTTCTACAGATGCTTCAGATACAGCTCTGGGAGCTGTGTTGGGTCAAAAATATTTAGTCCCTTATGCCATTTACTATACCAGTAAAAATTTGACTACCACAGAGTTGAACTATACTGTGACTGAAAAAGAGTTTTTAGCTGTTGTTCATGCAATCAATAAGTTTAGACATTATATAACAGGCTATGAAACTTTTATTCATACTGACCATTCTACAATTAGATATCTAATGAAAAAAACTATTACTAATGGCAGAGTGACAAGATGGCTCTTACTTTTGCAGGAATTCAATATTACTGTGTTGGATAGACCAGGAAAACAAAATACAGTAGCTGATTTCTTGTCTAGGATTCAGAATACTAAAGAAGATTCTCCTGTAGAGGATAAGTTTCCTGATGAATACTTGTTTGCAGTAAATATTAAGACTCCTTGGTATGCAGATATTGCTAACTATTTGGTTACAGGGAAACTGCCTTCACATTTATTTCCAAGTGAAAAAAGAAAAATTATTCAGGAAAGATGAAATGCCTGATATCCTTAAGGCATGTCATGATGAACCATACGGCGGACACTTTGCAGACAAAAGGACAGCCTATAAAATCCTCTCTTTAGGATATTATTGGCCTTCCCTCTTCAAAGATGCAAAACAATATGTCAAAAGGTGTGACAGCTGCCAAAGAGTAGGGAAACCTACCCTTTCAAATGAAATACCATTGCAACCACAGGTACTCATCGAACCCTTTGAAAAATGGGCTTTAGATTTCATTGGACCTATTAATCCACCATCTAAGCAAAAGAAGTATATATTGGTTTGTATTGATTATGTTACTAAATGGGTGGAAGCCAAAGCATTAGTGTCTGCTACTGAAAATTCAATTGTTAATTTTCTTTATGAGGATATTTTTACTTGCTTTGGTGTTCCAAGAGAAATTGTGACAGATCAGGGAAGCCAATTCACATCCAACTTGGTGGAGAAGCTGATGGAAGAATACAAAATCAAGCATAGAAGATCTACTCCTTACCATCCGCAAGAAAATGGTCAAGTGGAGTCTACAAACAAAGTTCTCGAAAGTATCATCACCAAAACTGTTCATCTACATAGAAGATATTGGGCAGAAAGGCTTTCTGAAGCCTTGTGGGCCTACAGAACTACATGGCGAAATACAACAGGACATTCTCCCTATGAACTTGTTTATGGGAAAGAAGTCCTACTCCCCATTGAGTTCCAAGTCAAGACCTTCAAGATAGCAGTTCAGTTGGGGATGGATTTATCAGAATCTCAAAAGCATAGAATGGAGCAGTTGAATGAGCTAGATGAGATCAGACAAGAGGCAATTCTAAGAACTGATCTAGTTCAATATCAAAGAGCTAAATGGCATGACAAATACATCAAAGAGAAGAAGTTTCAAGAAGGAGATTGGACATTGTTATTTGATTCCAAGTTTAAATATTTTAAAGGGAAATTTCAGACTCATTGGCTTGGGCCATATGAGATTGACAAGATCTTTAGCAATGGAGCGGTAAGAATCAAGACCATTGATGAATTTCAAACTCCTCTTATTGTGAATGGCCACAGATTAAAAGTCTATCATAAGCCACTCTCAAATGAGGAATTTGTTTAAATGTTTCAAGAAAATTCTGCAATCAGGCTGGTACAGAAGAATTCTTCTTCTCCACCAGCCTAGCCTTGTTCTTTTCAGTTATAAAAAATAAAATAAAAAAATTGTATAAGCCTGAAAACCAATCATTGATTGGCAGTCTTATACAGAAAATGTAGGGTGAAAATTAGGGACACCTGACACCCTATATTTTCCAAAAAAAATCTCTCTTTTTGATTTTACAAGTTTTGTGACCAGCCACTCCATTTCATTCCACTTCATTTCACTCCACTTCATTCCATTTCACTTCATCTCATCTATTTCATTTTATTTCACCAATAAAATTTTCTTTCATGACCATTTTCATTCAGTCAGTTATCATCCATCTATTTCCATTCACCCAAATAATAGCTGTGTCAGTTTCCGCAGCTGACACTTGTTTCCGCAGCTGACACCAGTTTCTGCAGCCGGAAGTAGATTCTGCAGCTACCACTCCGTTTTTCAAAAAAAATGCGTACAGCCAAATGTTAGTTCAACAACCATGAAATCAAATGCAGGTATGAAGACATATTATGAAGACATGGGGCATTCAAGATATCAATGAGGAGCAACTAATTGAAGACCAATGAAAAATGGCAAGAATTCCAAGGTATGAGTAAAAATTTATTTCAAATGGCATTTAAGCACATTTTTACATAGTTATAAACCATAGCTCCATTATATGCAATGATTGTGTTGACAAACTTCGTAACCATTCCATGATCTCTATATGATCCGCCCATAATCCTTGCATTCATTTTCAAACGGTCCCATAATCAAGCCTCCGATCTTCACTCATACTCCGATGCTCCACCTGTGATGATGAAACGTGGTTGATTTGACTACGGCTTCTTTCAGCCGCATAAAATTCGTAGCCGTTTTATAAACGTGCTTACATTTACTCTGCAGCCACCGAATATTAAATACTACCGAATGCGTTATACTCCTCCTATTGTTCTATTGATCTCACAGCCGCATTTCCACCGTGCTCACGTAACCCTTCTCTGTTCCGCTTCACCCCCATTTTGTTCTCTGTTACGCTACATTCCGTATACCCATTTTTTGATATCCGTCTACAGTCACTGGTCTCCTCCATAAATCGTGCTCATTTCCACTCATTCAGCCATCTTACCTCCGTTGAACCCTCCTCACGCAGACAAGTTTTAAAGAGCAGAAAGAAGGATGGGTCAGTTGTTGAGAATAGAACCAGAAGGACCTAAATTCATGGAAGGATACCCGCAAGTCAGAGATTTATTGAAAAAGGCAAAGTGGCTTCAGTTCATTCAAAAGTTTAGAGGCTACCATAAAGAGGTGACAAAAGCTTTTGCAAGGTCTTTCAATGGTCTGGAAGTACAGATTGGGGACCTCAAGTTTACGGTGAATGAGGCATCTATAGCATCTGCTACAGAACTCCCTCAAGAAGGTGAATGCTTGTTCAAGAACAAAAGCATTAGTGATGAAGCCTGGAGAATGATTCTACGTAACCCAGGTATGGATGTAACTATTTCTAAAAAGGGAATTCCTGTTCATGCTTTGAAAGAAGAGTGGGCCACTTTACTGTTGGTCATTCAAAAATTTATCACCTGTGAGGGCCATTTTGGATCCATGTATATGTATCATACATGATTGCTGATGAATTTTCTAGACAACCAAACCCTCAATCTACCATAATTTTTATTAAATAGTTTGAAGAAGATGTCTATGACCGTCCAGAAGCATCTAGGGGACGTGGAACCACATTTGTATCACCATGGTCTTGTGAAAATTCTGATTGAAAAACAGTTAAAAGAGAACAAGGACACATGGGAACAATTTTTGATTAGAAATTTCTTTGAAGAACCCCAAGAAATTCCTGAAGGTAGTACATCAAGAAGGAGTAGGAGAAAGAGAACAAATGATGAAACTCAAAGCACTCCTACTACTACAATTGAAAGAACTAGTGGAGAAGAGAGACTGTCAAAAAGGAAGAAGGAAGAAACCAAGGGTAAAAAGCCAATAACATCAAAAGAGAGAAAAAGTATTGAGGCTATGCATCAAACCCCTTCCTCAGAAGAAGATCATCAAGTGTTATCTGAGAGACTAGTTCACCTTTAGGAACAGTCATCTATGGCCAAAAAGAGGGGAAAAGAAAAACAAAAAGGAAAAGATAGTGGTCCACAGCGTGTAAGAAGAAGTTCCAGGCTTAAAGGGAAGTTGAGGAAAACACAAATGAAAGGACCCCATTTTATTGATTTGGGAGAAGAAACACTTAAAAAATCCCCAGCTGGCCATAGTCCATCTCATTCTTAGTCAGACATTGAACATAGTCCATCTCATTCTCAGCCAGACGTTGAACATAGTCCATCGTATTCTCAGTCAAATGTTGACATGAGTCCTTTTCAGCCAGATTTTGAAGTCAATTCTCCTCCACGGCATTTTGGGGACAGCCCAATAAAAATGACACCTGAGATAGACCCAAAGCAGCAAGAAGTATATGATTATATAGAATCTTTAGAAAGAGCAGCCACGGGTCCCAGCACTTCATCCACTCAGCCTCACACAGCAAAAGAAGATCTAGTTCAATCATTGAAACAAGAAGTCTTTGAGTTAGAGGTTTTAAATAGACACATTAAAAATGAAAATGAGGCATTAAAGGAACAAAGAAAATTGTACAAGATCATTCATGACAATACCATGCTACATCTGGGACTGTGGCAGAAAAAGAACATGATATTGAAGAAAAAATGCCAGAAGTTAAGTAGAGCATTGGTTAATATCAAATTCAGATGCTTGATGAAGAAGCCCAGGATGTTAGCAACACCAAGGAAGAGGAGGAGAGGACTGGATGTACTGGCTGAAGTGTCAAGGCATATGAATTGAAGAAGGATTATCCAAATTTTGGTTGCATGAGGACATGCGACACCTTCACAGTGGGGGTATGTTGAGTCTCAAATCTGCATCTTTCTTATACACCTTTCCAAACCTTTTTCATTCACCTGGACCTTCTCAGTCACCAATATCATTGCATATTAATTGTAAAAGAGCTTTTAAAATGGTTTTTAACTATGTTTTGTGTTTGCTGTTTGATTTAGATTTTTTCTCATTTAGCTGCGGAATCTTGTCACTTTCCGCAGCTGTTGCAACTTTCCGCAACCATTTTGTTAAAGTCTATATTGCAGGTGTCTTCAAGCAAATGGAGCCACATGGGCAAGTTAGAAATGACATGGACATGGATCGTGTCCTATTGGCTCAGTCGAATTCACCTAGGAAGGCTGTGGTCAAAGGTGGCCAAGTGGTGGTCAACCGTAGAGTCCCACGGTGACAGAACTCTGTTTCTCATCACGTGAAGATTTGCGTGGCCGTTTCTAAAGCACGGGAGACACATCAACACCTGTAAATGGCTCCATAAGCCGAATCCAACATCCACTCTCCATAGATTTAATCCTCACGGCGGCCATAATGCTAGATCTCTGGACGTGGTGGTTCACGTGTCTTCTACCAGTGAAGACTTTAGGGAATTAGTTATATCACCCTCTATTATAAATAATGTGTTCTCATATGCATAATAGTTAGCTCTGTAATGTAATTGCGTCGCCATTGTGCTGTGACATTATTTCTCTGTTATGACCGCATTTTAATATATGAGAAGACTTTGTTCAAAAGCGTAATTCGTATTTGAAAGCTGTTGCCCGAGGTTTGTGCAGAAGGCCCCTGCACACGCTAAGGTTTCGTGTATTACTGTATAGTTTCATGTTTCATTTCTTTAAATTCATTGTGCTATAGTCATTTATGTGTATATATTACATCTTTCATGGCATTTACGTTTCATCTTTGTCCATAATCTTTCATGCTTTACATTTCACTTATGTTCATAGTCTTTCATGCTTTACATTGTTGTTAACTGATCAGTGTTTCTGTTCCAGATTACAATAGACATCCCGGGCATTTTCACATCTTTTTATAATGACTAATGACATGGAATCAATATTTTCCTTTTGCTAATTTACTTTTCTTAGTTTTTGTTTAATTCCAACACTGTTTTGTTTATTTCAGTCTTTCACATTTGCTTTGAGTAGTTAGATTAGATATTAAATTACTCATGTCATTTTCAGTTACCTCTGAAAGCCATAGCAAGACTAATGGTGAGGGATTGGAGTATGAGTGTGTAGTTTGATATTAGTTTACTTTTCTGCAAAATAGATATTAAATTGCTCATGTCATTTTCATTTACCTCCGAAAGCCATAGCGAGACTAATGGTGAGGGATTGAAGTATGAGTGTGTAGTTTGATATTAGTTTACTTTTCTGCAAGATAGATATTAAATTTCTCATGTCATTATCAGTTACCTCCGAAAGCCATAGCAAGACTAATGGTGAGGGATTGAAGTATGAGTGTGTAATTTGATATTAGTTTATTTTTCTACAAATTAGATATCAGATTGCTCAAGTTGTTTATGATTACCTCCGAAAGCCATAGCGAGACTAATGGTGAGGGGTCAGAATATGAGTTGATGTAATTTGATTTTAGTTTTACTTTACTTGCAATCTTTTCTTTGAGTAACAATTTCTTTTGTGTTTAGACAGCAGTAAGGGTAATGGTTTTCATGATCAATAGTTCACTGTTTTTTTAACTAGAATAGTAGCACATTTTTCATTTCCTTTTAGGAACTAATTTTCTCATTGTATGTTTCAAAATCCTTTTGAAGTTTGAAGTTTGGTAAATCATTATAAAGGACATCATTGCCTTGAACAATCATAACCATACTTGTCTTTTAGAATTTCCATCTCACATTAGGAAACCAATTAAGATAAAAAGAAAAAAACCAAAAACTACAAAAAGTAAGAGATAGGTTATCTTGCACAAATAGTGCGCCACACTTCGTCAGCTTACGAATCCCGGATTGACAAATTAATGTAGCAATTTAGGACACACTAAATTGACCAAACAGTTTTATTAACTTCTAATGCAATTTGTTCATTCAAATGATTGATAACATAAAGTAGATGCTACTGATGAATATAAATAGAGGAAAAAACATCGGGAATGATAGGATACTCCCCAGCCAAGTCGCCAATTTTTTATATGGAATTTTGATCTACATATAAACCAAATTCCCTGTGTGGTGTTTATCACTTAGAACAACAGAGGAAATAATAACTATTATTTTCTCTAAAATAGGCAGATATACAAAATGAGAAAAGATCCTACTTGTGATTCTTTCACTTCTCCTTCTGCTGCTGTCGATGTTTTTGTCGCTCTCAATCCAACCCAAGTCACTAGAACAATTCCTGAAAACACAAAAAAAGAACAGCAAACAACATACAATATACATATATCTACTTATCTTACTCAAATCAAACTGATTAGATCTGAAATACATATATCCTTCAATAATGCATTTCACAAGAAATAGAGACATGTGTATGGGAAAATTAACAACAATATTTATTAAAGAGTAGAAGGGGAAGATTACAACCAATGGATTGATTTGTTGTCAACCTGCTCCAGCTTCATTCCAGACTCATCACATCCAACATTATCCTAGCATCATATCAGCACTTTCACTCTCTTATCAAATGAGAACCCAACAACATAACTTTGCACAAAATTCTTCCTCCCTAGCACTAGGATGAGTGCTCAATTTATAGGGAAACTTATGATAGTTTCTCAATGAATGACTTTCTAATAATAGGAAAGAAATGTTTCCAAGTTCAAAGGTGTTAGATGGAAACTTGGATTTGAATTTTGACACATATGGACTCTTCTAGAAGGCACTACCCATGTGGAGATTCCCGGAACAATGATAATTCCACTCCCAAATGACCAACGCACCCTTGAGTGTCAGGAAGTGCACTACAGTGCACCCTTTTATAGAGGAATTGGCACTACAATGCAGTTAGTCCCTTGAAGATGAGCATTGGTGATTCAGTAGGTCATATGACATATACTTCAAACCTTGGAAATCTCACAATAGAAGCCATGAATGAAATCTCTTCACTTAGGGCATATAGCAACTGAAATATAAGGGGATGATAGTCCCTATTTCATTGGTCCTGGGATAATGTCCAGTTTGACCAACTCGTGGGGGATGATGCCCAAATTTACCTAAGGTGACTAATTCAAGGAATTTCATCTTATTAAGGAACACTCAAGGATCAAATTTCAAGGAAGGCATCAAAGCGAAGATCAACTTGAATTCAAAAGAAGCATCATAACCCTAGATCAAAGATGTCTACAAATAATTATTGGGATCATCATCAAGAGGGAGAAGACCAAGACCCTACATATACTCAATTTAAAGTGTTTTTAATACTATTCATCCAAAGGAAGCTACATCAAAAGGCGGTGTCATATCACTCTCTGTGGGATCAAGGATCATTCTTGAAGAAAACTACCTTCATCAAGGAGAAGTTTTCTATCCTCTATATTATCATCAACAACAAGGAAGCAGAAAAAAGAAGGAGCATATTATAAACTAAGTATATTTACATCCACATATGAATCTGTCAAAATGTCTTTTTGAAAGGAAAGCAACAAATTAGTTGGGGCTTCAAACTATCTTGCATGGAAGAAAAGTACATATATGAATCTCATTGAAAATGAGGTTATGGAAGATGTCAAAGAATCAATCACTAAACCAATAAAAGAATACTCTCAAGATATTTCCAATTGTATGAAAGGGGAAGTAAGGTCTCAAAGGATTCTCCTAGAATCCATCAAGGATCCCCTCATCCCATGTGTATCTAAACTCAAAACTTCAAAAGAAATCCATGACAAACTGGTAGACTTGTATTCTGTAAGAAATATTGGATAATTCAACTCATTAAGGCAAGAACTCTACAACTTGAAGATGTCAAGGGAATATTGTATAGCCTCATACTTTATGATGATATTTGAGATCTGGGAGAAGTCATGTCTAATAGAGAAATGACTATAGTTGTATTAAATGCACTACCAGAGGAGTGGGGTAACTTTACTTCAAGTATTTATGGGAATAAATAAGCTACTCCATTCCAAGATCTATGGTCACTGTGCAATATTGAATAATCTAGACTAAAGGCCAAATTTGATGTGGGAGCAGGTGAGAAAATCAAGCATATGTTGCTATGAAAAAAAGAAAGGGAAAATTTGGAAAGTTTGGTCCTCGGAAAAAGAAGAAGAACGTGTCTAAAATACAATTCTATGGGTGTCAATAATATGGGCACTATAGAAGATATTTTCCTAAGATCAATAAGTACAATAACAAAAGAGGAAGAGAATAAGCCCACATCACCGAGGAAGTGGAGGAAGCTAAAAGGAAGAAGCCAAATAAGGAGGAAGTAATAGATCTCCACTATTGAGATAGTCTTCCTCACATAAGTTCTTTTCAAGTTCCTAAGTCTTTTGTTGTAAGATATGGCTATCATAATTCACCAAGTAAAATATTGGGATGCATCAAGGCATCATGGAAGCATTGAAAGAAAGAGCTTGGGACATCATAGAGAAGCATGAAATATGGTTAGAATATATGGAATTAAATCATATATCTCTTTGGAATCTCATTGAAAACATAAGTGGAAGGGTCATCTAGTAAAATATTCATCATACATATATCAAAAGGAAACATTTGTTGATGCGGATACTTTAGATCCTCAAAATTCTCAGATGGAATCTACATTGAAAGGTTCATCGATCATGAGGAGAAGCAAGTATTTCATCAAGAATTCCAAACTTTTTGAATTCATGGATGATGGTATGATGACATAAAAGGTAAATCAGATCAACAGATTAAAGCTCTTTCAATCAAGGAAGATACTACCGGAATTATGGATGACCCAAAGGAAAATGAGGTATGTATACTTACAGTATATATTGAAGACTCATGTCTTGTGGTTGCAAGTAATATGGATCAATGATCTATCTTTAGAGCTTAATCAAAGGAAGGATCACCTCCACCAAAGGAATGTAGAAATTCATGGGTCACACATTCACTAAAGTCAACATAATATGTCCTCATATGTAATATAAGGTGGTTGAATATATTTGAGGAATTATTATTGGAAATTCCTTGGAATGAAATGTGTGAATAAAGGAAGGAAGATATTGTGGAATATGGAACCATGGTAAAGACAATAAGCATCCAAAATACCAAAAATATTTGACTAGGATATCTCCATGGAAGATATGAAGACTCTGATGGAGTCTAAAAAGGAAATATACCTTTAACTATATATATATATATATATATATTTGGGAGATGTGTCAATATGTTTGCAGGATGTTGATGCAAACTAGAAGATGTCATGTTGAAAGACCATCACAATGGTAATGTTGATTTTAATGTTCATTTCTTTATTTTTGAACAAATATGTGGATGGGTTTGGGTTGCTAAGGGAAGATCTATGGATGTCTTCCACCACCGATGCACATGTATTAGGATGAAAGGTCCTTAAGTAAACATAGCATGAAGAAAGAATCATGGCATGAAGGAAGGCCATATATGGACTAATGGATCATTTTCCAATGATGAAATGACTGCCTCATGGATGAAACTGATGGATGGTCTATGCTCTAAGAAGAAGTCTCAAAATATGAAGACTCTTAAATGATGAAATGAATTTCATGAAATCATGAGGAGGAGTTCTTCAATCAGTTGTTTGTCCCATCATCTCCACTTGGGGAGTTGTTGTGGTCCCTAATTAAGAGGGAGCCTGGAAACAAGTTTCATACTTATAAGAAACTTGGAAATTCCTAAGCCAAGAGGGAGATTTGGTACATTCCTTCCATAGGAATGACTACATTAATTTATTGGAATAGATGTGTCCTCCATAATTAAGAGGGAGAGATATACACATAATTATTTTCTTCACTTGGGAATACAAAATGGAGGATTGGGCAAACATTTGGTATTCCTAGAGGACCGATATTATTTGAGGACTAGGAATCCAAGACAATAATAGTCCTGGTGGAACACACCCTGAGAACCCGAGTGGGGTATGTTTCGAGAGAGACAATGATGGGGGTGTCTGTAGTGGTGGATTTGACTAACGGGTGTACGAAATCGTACTAGTTTAAGGGGTGTGGTCTACCCCTATAAACTATTGGTAACAGGCAGAAAGTGGTGGGGCTAAAAATCATATAATCTAGAGGAAAAAATATGTGAATGTATGCTCAAAGTAAACTAAAAACTAAAACACAAATATACAGAAGCTATTGAAGAGATTCAAAATGATAATAATGCAAACGATGGCTCAAGGCCTCTTCTTATTAAACGTTTGATATGCAGAAGAAATTTTACCCACTTGCCAAAGGGCCCCTAGACAATGGTTCTAGGTCCCGATGCAAGGATGTTGGCTTCCAAGCTCTACCTCTGATGTAGTCTCCCTCTCTCTCCACTGTGATGGACTAGGATTGTTGGGTGGCCAGCAATTGAGTCCCCTCTATCTCCAGCTCCGGGTCACACACTACTAGTATTGCTTGGGAAATTCTAGCTAGCTTAACAATGTGATCACCCATTCTTCATCTCTTGGTGGCTTTATATAGGAGATTTCAAATCCTCCTTCCCTCCCTTGGTACATGATGGATGGTGACCAAAGGGAGAGGTATTATTCCATTGTGTGCTCCAAATATTCCTTTGTGTGCTCACATAATGTCTAAGGAGGCACTGGTGGCTATCCTTAAGCGGCTTCATATAAGGAGTAATTGTCCTTTTCTTTGTGTGGTCCTAGAAAGTGACATTTTTCCATTTGCAGGAATGTGCACTTATCGGGAAAAAAGGCACGCAGAAGGCGCTCTTCTCAAAGGATTAAGAGCATAATTTAGCATTTAAGACTAGTTCAAATATGATTTTCTCAAAACCTTAGAGATTTTAAATACTTCTTGATTCCATAATGTGTTCCTGCCCTGTAAATCCTTAGGCTTGACATTAATTAATGTCATCTTCTGCTGTATGATTTTCCAATGTTAACATTTTCCCCCTAATGTGTGAGGTCTAGGAAGGACTGTATAGTTGAAATACATTATAGTTTCTTTTATGTATCGTGCGTAGAGAGAGAGAGAGGTCTACGTGAATGTTGGAATTGACAACACCTTGCACCATTTCCGAGATAACCATGGCCTAAGGGACCCCTGCAAGCAAACAAAATATACAACATATATACAAAATTTCAACGAGGCGGGCATGTCCCATGTTTCATGATGCTATGGCTAGTTAAACAAAATTGATATACACATGTGTTGTCTGCATCACTAATGTGGTAGTGATGCTAGCAGTTGTTGACGACGACAGCTGACGCCCTCAGGGGAATTTTTTCTTTGACGATAGGTGGAATGTGGTACCCATATGCGTAAACTTGGTATGGCATATACCTGACAATGTACGCATATGTATTGTTGGGACTTTCCCATGTAAGCATTTTTTATAGAGACGCTTATGGAGGCATGGGTCTTCGATGGATCTGATGAAAGTGCAATGGTTGTAAGGTACGATACCATTGTGACATGAAGGCTTTTGCTGTAGTCAAATTTCAGGAGGATCAATGACATATGTGGACAATGATGTCTCCCATAGTGCCATCTGAGGATACCTCTTTGCATGGGGAGAGGTAATCCAAGGTACCGCTTCCTTTTTGGAAAAGAGGTGTCGAAGTCGACAAAAAGGAAGCCTTAACCGAACCATGGGTCGCCATCCTGAGGGGTCGGGGACCTGGATGTGATGGGTTTAACATAGGCATGTTGGTGAGAGGTGACTGAAAACGGAGGATGGGGATTCAGTGGCTCGAGGTTGGAGTATACTTTAGCAGCTTGGTAGCAGTCATAGTTATTTCTGAAGGGAAAATCCCTGGAGTCGGTAGGACTTCTAGGGCGGGTGTGAACTGGCTATGAATTTCGTGATGGTGTGTGCATGGGGGTAAAATACTCCAACCAAGGGGAATGAGGGGTTGCTGCCATGGGGGAAAAGATGAAATATGAGGGTGAAGGGGCGAAGTGCACCATTTGCGGTCTTTGTAAACTTATCAAAAGAATAAAATAATGAGGTTTGGTTTGTACAAAACACAGAGACGAGTACCCCAAAACATGAAAGGGTTGGCTTGTTGAAGGTGTGAGGATGGTGTTTTGCTTCGGGTGGGGGTCCCATTGGTTGGTATCATGTGTGGGGTTGGTGAAGTAGATGGAAAAAAGTGTCGCAGATGGGCTTATGCTGGTGGAGGTATGGTGGGCCAAATGTGATGCACAGGGGTGTGCTTTCGATCTGTTTGTACAACCTAGTCGTTCGGGAAAGGGGTTTCAGTTTTAAGGGTAAACTTGACCTTATGCATGATGAATGGTTGGGCACGAGGTGCTTGTCGGACTGAAGATTTATGGCCATGGCACCACTTTTCTGTGATATATGGTCTACTTTGGGTGCTGAGCGCCATGGATGGGAGGCTCTACCGACCAACACAGATGTTTATCATGTGCAGGAAGAGGTGAAAATAAACACAGACGGATATGAGGATCCTATGGTTTATTTCTGATGGAGAAATGATGTCAGGATATGCAAAGTTTTTTGGGACTCTATAATGCTGGGGGTAGAATGATACCTGCTCTGGAACCTTTAGTATATGGTGTTGTAAATGGTTTGCAGGTTTCTCCTGCAAAAACAACTACCTCAAGTGAAAGCATCTTCTTTATCAAAATATTATTGAAAGTCATGAGCTTTAAAAAAGAAGATGAGAGAGGTCATACATGTCGGTGCCGAAAATTTAATTTTTTCAGGATTGCGAATGTGTGGCATCGCCTCTATTTGCTTGGGAGTTGTTACTTGGCTCCCAGTTTTGATTTTAGTTGGGATTGCCCCCATACTGAGATCAAGGGGGGTGTTTTCGATTACTGCCCCCTGTCTAGGATCTCCCTCTTGTTTGTTCCTTGCCTTCTTTTTACAACATTTGGAGGATTGTCATAATTCTCCTGGTTGTATGGTTGGTGATGAGCCTAGGACGGGTTGCACTAGATTGACTGGCGCATTACATTGTGCCATTGGTCCATTCTATGCGGGGAATGAGGGATATCGGTTCCCTTCTCCCTCGTTGCTATATGAGTGCCAGGGTGACTTTCATGATAGCTAGGTTGTGATACATTCTAAGCAAAATCGTATGAGTATCCAGGGTATTGATTACTATTGCCTAGGTTTCTTTGGGCCAAAGACCCTATCGAACCGTCTGCAGAATCGACGTGAATGGTGCTACTGCTGCCCAGGTGATATTGGGAAAAATACCCGATCAAACTGTCTGCAGAATTGATGCACATGGTACTACTGCTGCCTAGGTGATCTTGGGTCAAAGACATGATCAATCCGTCTAAATAATCTACCTACCTGGTAACTCCCTAAGTACCATGGGTGTTACTGCTACCTAGGAGATCTTGGGTCAAAGACCTGATCAAGTCATCTACAGAATCTACCTAGCTGGTAGCTCTCTGAGTATTATGGGTGTTACTGCTGCCTAGGAGATCTTGGTTCAAATACCCGATCAAGCCATCTGTAGAATCGACGTGCATGGTCACTTCCTGAATATAGATTACTGCTACCTAGGTGACCTTGGGTCAAAGACTTGATAAAACTATTTGCAGTAATCGATGTGTGTGATAACTCAAGAGGATGAGGCAACCAGGTTCCCCTATCCCTGGTTGGTGTATGGTGGCTTGGGGGGAGGAGGGACAAATGGATGTCTTTCTGGTGACCTTCGTTCCTCCTGTCGGTACAAGATGGTATGAGGTTCATCATTGATAGACTGGATGGAGGGATCCTCTTGATAAGATCACTCGACCGCATGTAAGGCATCCCTATATCGCAGTATCTCTAGAAAATGGTGGGTATAGTTCCCATAGGTGCCACAGAGAGCACATGCATGATTGGTACGCAGTGGTTTGCCTTTACCTTTTGTGGTAGGTTCCTTTTTACGGGAACGTGGTGTCAAGATGTCTACTTCGGAACCGAGGAGTGGTTTTAACTCGTCCAACTCTAGACATATGTAGGTAGGGTGGCCTATAACATCGCATATGGCACAGACTGGTGATTCCCTTTGAATGGCGGGGGTCACCATATTATTTCCTCTGTTTGCGATTTTCTTGGTCATGATAACCGGTTTCACAATTGGAAATTCCTTTGCAGGTTCGGTCTCGACCATTTCTTGGGTAGGTTGGGGCTCCTTAGGACTGAGGGGATTTAACCCTATGGTAGTAATGTTGGTGGCTCCTATTCTGGAAGGGGGAATGAGGTACCAAATTTGGGATGGCAATGATATGTTGGGTAACACCAGTTTTTGTAGAGGTAAATCCCCTCTGCGGACAGAGGCGATCCCTACTAGCCCAGATCGGGTCTAGCAATAATCGTATCACGCTAAGGTGCAAGTTCCTAATTGCAATAGACCAAATTGTGAATAAGGCCTACCTTAAGTCCAACGTTGTTGTTCGTAGAGAAGATAGCACTCCCATTTCCTTGCTCCAGTAGATCACAATTCTCCCACTTGTCACAATCGAACACCTGCACACACAATAAATACAACGAACACACAAGCATAAACCCAATATATGCAATTATGTATCAGTCAGAGAAGACACAACTCATGATCACAATGAACAATATGAGTGGAACCATAACCAAAGTCGCTTATCATTAATTAATACAAAGAAAGATATAGCCTGGCTCTGACGCTGAATCTTCCTTTGGCGGGTCGACAGTGGAATACGTCTCGGTAAAGCTCGTCGGGAATGGGACAAGCCTCTCTCTTCGATCTTCAATCTCCTTGCTACTGATTTGGCTCTATGAGGACTATCAAGGCTCTTGCAACATTCTTTAGGCTATGAAGGCTCTTGGAGACTCAACCATTCAGCCCCTTCATCAATAGATGAAGGCTATATTTATAGAGGAGAGGAGGAGGTTGGGATACCTACAATAGTGGAAGGGAGGCCTTATCCCTTGGGAGGTTCCCCATAAGGTGGAAACAAGAGGCCAAAGGAGGAAGGTTGTGGTTATTCATTCGAAACCACTCCTCATGACTCATCCACGAAGTTGTTGTAATCAAAACTTTGCCTCTTTTTTTTTTTAAATTCCATAAGCAGATTGGCACGGGTGCTCAACTGGGACAGAGCGCCAATTGGTGCGGGTTCAGTGTTAATTTTCCTCATTGGCGCGAGGACATAACGGGCTACCAGCACCAAGGCAAAAAAAGGTGTTTTTAGGGGTCTGCTCAAGAAATGATCAACAGAAGGAATGTTGTCCTCATGGAAAGGGATGCAATGATGGTATTTACAAGGCATGACACTGATTATTGGTCACAGAAACGACCCTCCAATGGGCAAGATGGGGATTGCAGGGATGGTAACAAATTACTATGTAACACCAGTGTTGCCAAAACCTGCTGGGAGACGAAGCCAGCTGGGGGGTAGAGGAAAGGAGTTTGGGAGGCAGCGTAGGCTAGAGAGGTTGTTGTGTTCGATGACTCAGTGTCGTTACTACTTGAGTCCGTGTCCTGACTAACCTCGGTGCTTGATGTGGACATCATGCACACCGGGGCCCCTGTGGCATCGGGCAATGCCTCAAGGATAATGGGAGGATCTCCTAGGAATGACCCTAGGACAGACGACGGTTTGAACTGTCTAGGGCCATATTCTTGGTACCATGAAGGACCATCTGCAGTTGTATCTACATAGGGTAGAATTACATCCGTGTTGGTTAGGGGAGGCTTCTCGCTGTGTGTCAGCTGGTCTACAGTAATGATGTGATCCTTGTGGGGGAACATCATAATGCAGAAGACAGAGGAGGCTATGGAAGACATGGTGTACATATAACTCCACCCGAGGAGTATATTGTAATCCAAGTGAGCGTCCAAGACTTCAATGTCTATGTGGACCGTCTTGCCGGCTAAGCAGACCAGGACATTTTGGTAGAGGCCAATGGGGTTCGAGGGAAGACCATTGTAGGCTAGAAGCATAATGACTGAGGGTTTTAGTTCAGGAGAACCCAACTTTTTCCAAACATTTTTTGACATGATGCATGTCGATGCACCTTTGTCAATGACACATTGGTGAATAGTGATATTCTGGATCGATACTGGTATCTGGAAGGTGACCATAAAGGAAGCCTAGGTGTGGCTTTGTCTAAGTCAAAAGCCATCATGCACGTATCGGCAGGGTCGATAGTGCCTAACACGGAAAATAGGGCTTTTCGTTGCTTTGGGCATGACTGCAGTACTTCTAAGGCAGACATAGAATTGGGTGATTGAGCTAAATCGTCCATGATGCTATAATTATGGGCCAATTTGGAGTAGTTACTTGCTCTCCTATTAGGTCCCTTTGCCATCTTTGTCAATGGTTTTGTAGGCATCTTTGAAATGGTCAAAGGTTCTAGTGGAGTCTGGTGGGGTGTCGTAATTGAAATTCTGTGTTTGGAAAAACATCTCTTACCCAGTCATGTAGATTTCATGGCTGCTTTTCCCAGAATCGTCTGGGTTTTGTTGCTGAGTGCTGACCGTCCCTTGATGGGGAAAAGGCTCTTGCATAACAGCGGGTTGCTGGGAAGATTCTCCTTGTCCTCGGTTACTCTAAATATTTTTTAGCTCAGGGAGATCGGGACAGTGGTGAGCATAGTTCCCATGCTCACCACATATTGAACAAGAATGGTTTATTCCTAGAGGTGGCCTTTTTCCTTGCCGTTGGGCATTGCTTGGCACCTGATTTTGATTCCTGCTGGAGTTGCCTCTAGCCTGGGATCACAGTGGGCATTGTTGGTTGCTACCCCCCTGTCCAGGGTTCCCTTTTGGCTTGTTTTTTTATTTTTTTTAAACCATGTTAGGAGGGTAGTTCTCCTGGTTATACTGGTGTGGTTTATTTTGGGACAGCTGCACAAAGTTCACATGTGCATTGGTTTGCGTAGGTGTGTCGTGTGCTTGGGACTGAGCATAACATTGTCCCTTATTTGCACCTGGTTGTTGGGGGGGAACTCTTCTATTAGTGTTTCTTTCTGCGTACTTTGTCCCCTTAGCCGGAGGATAGGCTCTTCCTTGGTGATACGCTTGCACCCCATTAGTCAAATATTTTTGAGGCATATGATGACTTTGAAATCCAGGTTGAGACATGTTCTGGGTAGAACTATGTGCCTAACCTGGATTTTGACTACTGCTGCCTAGGTAACCTTGGGTCATTGACCCAATTAATCTATCTGTAGAGTTCGACGCGCCTGGAAATTCTTGATAATTTTGCAGGCGCGGGGCATTAGGCAGGATATTGTAAATGTATCGTGACTGTGTATAAATCAGTTCAAGCTTCTCGGATTTACTGATTGCATCCTCTTCGGATGTGGGGTATTATTGCGCCACATCCTTTGAAATCTTTGCCGTCAGAGTTTTCAAGAATAAATATAAGAGGACCTGATCGTCGAGTTTATCTTTACATAAACTACGATGCCGCCTCCATTCATAAAGATGGTCAGAGATATGGACGGTGGGGGTTTGTCTAAAATGAGTCAGTAATTTCGTTCCTGAATCATGGTGAATGGGTAACTAAAAATAAGTGAGGAATGCGGTAGCGAGGGCGCTAAAGGTTCCATGTGAAGTAGGAGGTTGCTCCATGTACCACTTCGTGGCTACTCCTGTAAGAGTGCGTTGAAATAGCCTCAATCGAATAGTGTCATCGATGATACTATTCGATGAGCACCACAGGTGAAAGGTCATTATATGATTACCTGGGTCTTCCGCTTGCTTTCCTTTGAACTTTGGTATATCCGAAGGGAGCTTCGTGGACATGGGAGGCCATGACGGATCATGTGCGATGGGGTCATTCGTTAGCTTGGTTAAATCGAGAAAATTCAACAAAGCAAAGAAAGGTGACTATGAGGTTCATGCCATTACCACGTGTGAAAACACGAATTTCTGGTTAGAACGAGGGTTATTCTATGACGTGCCCTGATGTGTGTTCAGCTGGCTTCCCAAATGGGACGCACTCCTGTGCCCACCAGGGGTCGAGGGAGGAGTGGTGTGCGGTGTGGTGTTGGGAGAGCCCGAATAGGGTTCCCAACTATGGTTGCTCCAATGAAGGATGAACCTGCAATGACGGTGGTAGTGTTTTGTCTTTGACGCCTGAATGGCGAAAGACCTAGAACCCCTCCCTATAATGGGGGGAGGTCCAAAAGACGCCTGGATCGACGAGGTTCTGTTGGGACCATTCGGGGGTCGACCAGGTTAGGTTTTGGAAAATTTTGAGAGGATAGAGTCTATGATCACGAAAAATTTATGGCCACATACATAAAACAAAGCGAAAATGAAATGAATTTTCCCTTTAACTTAATCTATGTGATCAATCAAGAAAAAAAGATGGTTTTTTTTTGTTTTCATGTGATACTCAAAATCCTAGAAGACCTATGTGTCCTTACACACTCAAAAGTAACTGGGCCTTGAGAATATTCCTTGCGAATGCTGGAACAATGTCCCGTAAGAGCTGGCGACACCCCCAGTCAGCCGAAGAGAATCCACCAAGGTAAGGGTAGAGGGCCTGGCGCTTGCCTGCACCGTCACCTATAGGGTAAAGGATGCCCTAGTTTTTGGCCACTGAGAACCACCGTCCCACATGAGCGTTCGAGCCTTGGGCTTCTTGGTAGTCGGCTAACAGTACCAAGTATCATCCAGGTCAGGTAGCCCCAACTGATACCGAACGCACTGCGCCTAAGCCTAACCCCCTTTGAATCGAGTCTCTACCGCTCTCGGGTTTTCTTTTCCATGGGTTGATAGGTGGATTTGAAGCTCCCTAAATATAAAACTTCTATGTTTCAATATGAATTATGATCAAGGCAGCTTATTGGATGCCTACCCCCTTGATCCTAACTTAAACTATAAATTCTTTTGTGACCCCTGTGGGGAGAATTTAGTGAGTTTGGTTAAGTTAGTTTTAGGTGTCTTCCTTTGCTTAGTAGGTGAGTATGTGTGAGAATATGGTGAAAAATCTCATATTTTGAACATATGGATATCGGTGATCCTTTACAAAATTCCCCTAGTTAAACTATGTGATGTTGTCCCTGGCTCAAATGGAAAACATTTGAGGATAAAGGGTCGCTTTCAAATTTTCCTAGTTAATCTATGTGACTAAATAAAGGGAGATGGCGAATTGTAAATATAGAGCGTTCATATGCTTACCTAGGATCATCGAATGGTGCAAAGGTAGTAGAGATTACTTTCTCTAATCAACAAATCGATCCTAGTCCCGCAATCCCTAAAGCACAAATTGAACTAAACTAAGCAATTTCTACACTAGAAAATAAAACTAGCTTATGCATGTGTGGTCTTGGGCCACTTACTTGGACTAGTTAATCTAAGTGTGCATACCAAAATTTTAAAAACATAAATCGTTCAGAATGCAATGGTTAATTTTCCCCCTACTTAAACTGTGTGAATATTTTTGCAAAAACCAACTTAAAGGAAAACTAACTCTAAGCCTACAGAAAGCAGCTAAAAGTAAGTTCTCAGAAGCTATGGAGTATCAACACAAGTGCTGGCAGATACATCAGGGGCTTCCCAACACACTTACAAGCAGAAATATGCAAACTATAGGAAGAAAAATCTCATTCTGTAATTTGCACAGAAAAGGCTCTGACAAGTGCGCTTTCCTGCACGCAGGTCAGTCCTGAACGCGCACACTGCGCGTCTGTGAGAAAAAACTGCGCACAAAAGTCCTACAAGTAAAAATATTAGGAGCTTCCTTCTTCAGTCTGTCAGTCCAAGTGAATCTAGGGACTGTGAGATGGATCAAAGGACTATTAGCTTCACTCTCCAGCGTAGACAAAGGTCTCCTGCAAGAGATGGCACAACCACATAAACTTGCAAACCGTTAGTGGAGTCGCCAATCCTATAGTGGTGGATTTGATGCACGGGTGTACGAAATCGCACCAGTTTAAGGGGTGTGGTCTACCCCGATAAACTATTGGTAACAAGAAGAAAGTGGTGGAGCTCAAAAGCATATAATCTAGAGGAAAAAATATGTGAATGTATTCTCAAAGTAATCTAAAAACTAAAACATAAATATACCGAAGCTATTGAAGAGAGTCAAAACGATAATAATGCAAATGATGGCTCAAGGCCTCTTCTTATTAAATGTTTGATATGGAGAAGAAATTTTACCCACTTGCCAAAGGGCCCCTAGACAATTGTTCTAGGTCCCGATGCAAGGATGTTGGTTTCCAAGCTCTACCTCTGATGCAGTCTCCCTCTCTCTCCGCTGTGATGGACTAGGATTGTTGGGTGGCCAACAATCAAGTCCCCTCTATTTCCAGCTCCAGGTCACACACTACTAGTATTGCTTGGGAAATTTTGGCTAGCATAACAATGTGATCACCCATTCTTCATCTCTTGGTGGCTTTATATAGGGGATTTCAAATCCTCCTTCCCTCCCTTCGTACATGTTGGATGGTGACCCAAGGGAGAGGTATGATTCCATTGTGTGCTCCAAATATTCCTTTGTGTGCTCACATAGTGTCTAAGGAGACACTGATGGCTGTCCTTAGGCAACTTCATATAAGGAGTAACTATCCTTTGCTTTGTGTGGTCGCGGAAAGTGACATTTTTCCATTTCCAGGAATGCGCGGTTATTGGGCAAAAAGGTGCGCAGAAGGCGCTCTTCTTGAAGGATTAAGCACGCAATTTAGCATTTAACACTAGTTCAAATCTGATTTTCTCAAAACCTTATAGATTTTAAATACTTCTTGATTCCATAATGTGTTCCTGCCCTATAAATCCTTAGGCTTGACATTAATTAATGTCATCTTCTGATGTACAATTTTCTAGTGTTAAAAGTGTCTATACATCATTAGTCGCCAACATTGAGCTCAAATCTCTTGGAGAGATAGGTCTATTATTCGATGCCCTTCTATTTTACAATGTTGTTTGATATGATGCTAAACAAATGGGTTACCAATCTAACTCTTCTTATGAGAAATTCTTCATATTGAGAATGACCAAGTACCATTATGAATACCTCCCTAGTTAAGAGGGAGTGTTGAAATGTGTAACAAGGTTCGGTCTTCATAATGACATGTGTAATTGTGATTTATGTAAATGATTAAAATAAGGAAAAATAAAATTATTGTAATACTTTTTTCATGGGTTTCATGAGCAAGGAATTTTATTTTAGTGATGGCTCCCATTGTGTTCCTTCCAGATTAAGTCATCTAGTCATAAAATTCAAATTTATTCTATTTCATGTATGAAGGACCCTTCTTGGGCATGTTATTTTTTGTATGATTCATTAGATAAGTATAAATAGCCCTCCAAGACCAAGCAAAGTCTCCTCATACAAGTCGACTTCAAGAAGGATAATAATATCTTCACAAAGGACATGTCGGCTCACCTACATGTCATGTCAGATTATATACATGGGAAAACAACTATAAACATCCCCATTTGGATTCCATTTCAGAGAAGAATTGCATAGTATTAATTCATTCAATTATGAATTAAAAGCAGTGTGAAGGGAGCTTAAGGACCAACAAGGAGAAAATAGGAAGTTGGAAAGTATTCCAGCATTGTTTGGGACTGCTTTGGGCTAAGGTGTCTCCACTAGTGATAAGTTGCAGACCTGTAAATTACAACAAGGAGGTTCAGAAAGTTACAGAAATAAAAATGTAACTAAGTTTGGTGAAGGACTAGTCAAGAGGAAGTCAAATTAAAGGGAAAAAGTCTCCTACTAAAAATAAGCTAGTTAAGGGCCAAAGTTAGTCAACCATTAAAAATAGGGTATTTTATTTGGAACCAAAAGATGCAGACTTAAATCAAGGGGTCAAAATTCTAAAGGAAAGCTGAGAAGAAGAAGGAGCAAAGGATTTGACTCTTGTTGACTCAAGGAAGAGGAAGAAGGCTTGGTGTCTTGGTCTTGGAGTGCAAACTATGTCAAGGGTCTTGGTCTTGGTATTCGCCAATTGAAGTCTCTATAAGAAGAATAATTTATGCGGGTTTCCCTCTCAAGTGGGATAGGTTTTGGCCCTGGTGAATAGCGTACATTGAGTCTCTGGTCTCTTTATTGTTTATGCATTGGTAAATGTTTGATGAAATAAGAACATAATAATAATATAAAGATAAGAATCTAACCTAAGAAGTAAAAATCATTCACAAGTAGTTATCTCTTAGAGAAATCACGTTATACTTGATGCCCTACATTTTTCAACAATAAGAACACTAATAATATAAGAAATATAATATCCTAATCTAGGAAAGTAAAAATAATTCACAAGTAATTATCATAAGTAGAGAAATCTCTTAATACTTGAAGCCTTATATTTCTCAAAATGGTTTTAGAGGAAAGATGATTAAATCAAGGAAGGGAATCTTATCAAAGGACACTTAAGGAGAAAATATCAAGGAAGGGATCAAAGTGAAGATCATCTTGAAGTTAAGATCTACAAAGAAAACATCATCAGGAAGTCATCATTGATGTTTAAAACCAAGAATTCACCATCAAAATGGATCTCCCTCTCTATGGGATCAAGGATCATTATTGAAGAAAACATTCTTCATAAAGGAGATTTTTATATTCTCTATATCACCATCAACATCAAGGAAGCATTAAGGAGAAGGGGCATATTATCAAGTAATTATATCTGTAAAAATGTATTTTTGCAAGGAAAGCAACAGATTGGTTAGGGCTTCAAATTATCTTGCATGGAAGAAAAGGACAGATCTGAATCTCATTGAAAATGAGGTGATGGAACATGTAAAAGGATATATCACCAATGCATGAGAAGAATATGCTCAAGAACTTGCAAATTTTATGAAAGGGGAAGTTAGGGATCAGAGGATTCTCATTGAATCCATCAAGGATCCCCTTATTCCATATGTATCTAAACTTAAAAATTCAAAATAAATATATGAAAAATTGGTAGATTTGTATTATGTAAGAACTGCAGGGGAATTTATCTATCTAAGGAAAGAACTCTACAGGATGAATACGTCAAAATAAGAAGGTATAACCTCATATTTTATGAGGATATCTGAGATCAGGGATCAACTTCAAGGTCTAGGTGAAGTAATGTTTGACAGGTAAATGATTACAGTTGTACCAAATGGATTATTGGAGGAGTGGGGTAACTTTACTTCAAGTATTTATGGTAAGAAAAAATCTACTCCATTCTATGAAATGTGTTCACTATGAAATATTGAAGAATCCATCTTAAAGGAAAAATCTAATGTAGGTTGAGGTGAACAAAATCAAGAATACGTTGCAATGACAAGAAGTAAGGGAAAATTTGGAAGGTTTGGTCCTTAGAAAAAGAAGAAGAACATGGCTAAAATAAAATTTTATGGGTGTCAATAATATGGGAACGATAGGAGAGATTTTCCTAAGCTCAAGAAGGACAATAGATCTCCACTATTTAGATAGTCTACCTCTCCTAGTTCTTTTCTAGTTTATTTTTCTAATTTTTCATGTTGTAAAGTAGAAGCATGGTAGATGTGTCATGGAATAATAGAAACTTTAGAAGAAACATCTTGTGACATTATCATAGGGAAACATGAAGGTTAGTTGGGACAAAATATATTGTAGTCAATTATGAAGGATGTAGCTCTTGGGAACCACATTGGAAACATAAGTGGCACTTATGGAAAATAAAAACTCATCCACGATAGTGATCATCATACACCAGTAAAAAGGAAATATATTTTGAATGGGGATACTCAATATCCTCAAGATTTTCTGATGGAATATTTATTGAAAGGTTCACCGATCAAGAGAGGAAGCAAGTGTTTAATCAAGAATTCCAATTTGTGGAACTTATGGGATGATGGTATGATGACATAAAAGGTAAAGAAGATCCAAGGATTGAAGCTTTTTCAATCAAGGAAGCTCTTGTAGGAAGTCTGGATGACCCAAAGGAGAATGAGGTATGTATTCTTTCATTTAATAAAATTTGGAGTCATGTCATATAGTTTCAGTGTTGGAAATAATGGGGGGTGAATCAGTAATTTTTTTCAATTTTTATTTTTACCAGTTAGATCACTTATATTTAGAACAGAAAATGAACAATAAAAATAAATCAAGTACAATATATGTAGGGCTCCAACCCTAGATGAAGACACTAATATTCAATCTCCCAGACTCCAACTTGTATTTTCCAAGCACCAACTTGGACTTCCAAGGCTCCAATATTGTCAATTCTGAGGCACAAACCTCAAGGAATCCAACCATGTTTCTGGTTTAGGCTCCGACCTAGTTTCTTGATGGACTCTGATCCTCTAGGGCTCCAACCCTATCCTCCAAGGCACCAACCTTTTCTTTTTGAGGCTGCAACCACTTTACTATGTCAATATATGCTTATTTGTACTTCACGGCTCCCAATATCTTCTTAAATGAGCCCTGTTAATATTCATCTTCATTGTAGTCTCCATGTTATTTCATCAATGACAACCTTTATCTCTTAAGATGAAGGTGTCTTCGTTGTTCTTCATGGTGCCTAATAAAACTGTCCAAGTTACCTCATGATGGCTAATGCATCATGGTATTCAACATTATCTCCCCAAGGTCTTCAAATCATGTATCTAACAAAGTCTGTACATGTCCTTGACCAAATTCTTCATTGTTCAATCAACTCCAAAACTTCCTGATTTTGACTTCATTACTGCAATATTAGTTGATGAGGAGATTTTGTAATCCAAATATATCATTTTCCAAGAGGGAATATTTTTTTCCAACAATGGCACTATTCAAGGAACAAATTCACAAAGGATTCCTCCACATGTTTAACAATGTGATGTTTCCACAGTCTGAGAATAGGATACAATAGGCTAAGCCTTTTACTCCATACTCCGAGCGTTAGGAAACCAACTCCAAAAATCGAAGAGAAGAGATACCAACACCTTATAAATCAACCACTTTAAGGGGGCAACCTCCAATACGTTACATAAATGAACAATTCTTGGATGATACAAATGACCAAAACCTCCTTCTATAAATAGGAGTCCATGGGGCCACAATATAATCCTAGCTGACCTAATAAATAATAATGTAAGGGCACAATAATAACAATATTGGGGTTACAGGGGTACAACAATAACAATAAGGGGGCTACACTAATAATAATAAGGGACTAAACTAGTAATATACGGACCTAACATGCCCCTGTCCTTAAAAAAGTGTTGTCCTCAATGCTTGCATAGCTCTGGGTGCTTCTGTATAAAATTCTCATCCTCCCATGTAGAATCTTCAGTGGGTAAGTTCTTCCACTTGATGAGATACTCTAAAATTGATCGACTTAGTTGCCTGTGGTGTCTATTTCCGTGACCACTAAAGTCCAATATGGATTTTTCTCCTCATGAAGTTCTCTGCAATATTGTTTGAACTGGAATATTTTCACCTATAACCTTCTTTAAGCATGAAACATGGAAAACTGGATGCACTCGTGAAGAAGAAGGAAGCTCCAATTTTATGCCATAGTACCAATCTTTTGCAACACCTTGTAAGGACCATAGTACTTTGGCGATAATTTATTATCCTTCTTAGCTTGCTTGAGGGACATTTGTTTGTATGGTTGTAGCCATAAAATACCCAGTCTCCTACATCAAAACTTCTCTCACTGCGATGTTGATCTGCCTGTTGTTTCATTCGATTTTGTGCCAAATTTAGGTTATCCTTTAAGAGTTGGAGAACTTCTTGTTGATGCTCGATGTGATCTTCCACTGCTTGAAACTTAGAATTTTCTCTTAAAGATGATGTGATGGATGGTGGATGATATCCATAAAGTGCCATAAATGGGGTCATTTTTGCTGCAGTATGGAAGGAAGTGTTATACCACCATTCAGCAAGAGGTAACCACTTCACCCATTGTGTTTGTTTATCATATACAAAACAACGAAGATATCCTTCCAAACATTTATTTACTATCTCAGTTTGACCATCAGATTGAGGATGATAAGATGAGCTATGAGCTAATTAAGTACCCAAACAAGAAAATAACTCCGTCCAAAAATTTCCAGTAAAAATGGGATCTCTGTCGCTCACAATAACCCTTGGGCTTCCATGTAGTTTTTGAATTCTATCCATAAATGTAGTAGCAACTGTACTTGCTTTAAATGGATGTGATAATGCACAAAAGTGTGCATACTTGGTAAGTCTATCAACTACCACCATGATGACACTCTTTCCTTCGGACTTAGGTAAACCTGTGATAAAATCCATTGAAATCTCCTCCCAACGTTGACTTGGAATGGATAAAGGTTGTAGAAGTCCTGGGGTCTTAATTGTTTCCACTTTATTCTGCTGGCAAACCAAACATTTCACCACAAACTTTCGAATATCAGATTTAAGGCCATCCCAAAAAAATTCTTTCTTCACCCTGTGGTAAGTTTTTAAAAATCCTGAGTGTCCTCCTAAAAGAGAAGTGTGCAATTCCAGAAGAATCTTTTGTTTTAGTTGGGAATTCTTACAAAGATATAAGCGATCTTTGTACCATAAGGAATCATTTTTCCAACGAAATGTATCAGATGTACTAGGATCTTGCTGCAACTTTTGAATGAGTGTCCATACATCTTTGTCCTTCTTCCATTCATCTCTTGCTTCGGTTATCCAATCTGGCTGGATAATAGAAATGGCACAAAGCAATGCTTCCACCTCTTCATTCTTTCTTGAGAGTGCATCTGCAACAACATTAAGCTTTCCTTTTTTGTAGATTATTTCAAAGTCATAACCCAACATCTTTGTGACCCATTTTTGCTGCTCTTCTAAAGATAATCTTTGTTCCAAAAAGTGTTTAAGACTATCATGATCAGTTTTTACCTTGAAGTGTCTTCCCATTAGGTAAGTTCGCCATTTCTTTAGTGCATGTATTATTGCTAACATTTCCTTCTCATAAATAGGTTTCTGTAAATACTTTCCTTTGATTGGACGACTTTCAAAAGCAATGGGTCTTCCTTCCTGCATTAAAACTGCACCAATTCCATTTCCTGAGGCATCACATTCCACAATAAAGGTTTTTGTGAAGTCTGGTGTAGTTAAGACCGTTGCTAGGCACATTGCCTCTTTAAGACGTTCAAAGGCCTTAGTTGCTTCAGGAGTCCATGAAAATGCATCTTTCTTCAATAATGTTGTTAGAGGTGCTGCTATTCTCCCATAACTCTTAACAAACTTGCGATAATACCCTGTTAACCCGAGAAATCCTCGCAACTTCTTTATGGTTGTGGGGACTTTCCATTCCTTAATGGATTTAATTTTGTTAGGGTCTACTTTAACACCTTCGTGAGATACAATATGACCCAGATATTCCACCTCTTGTACTCCAAAGAAACATTTGGATTTTTTTGCATATAATTGTTTCTCCTGCAATAGTTTGAGCACCCTGTCAACATGTTCAACATGATCCTTCCAAGACCTGCTGCAGATTAGTATATCATCAAAAAATACTAGCACAAATTTTCTAAGGAAGGGTTTGAAAATGGAATTCATCAACCCTTGAAATGTAGAAGGTGCATTGGTAAGGCCAAAAGGCATGACCAAAAATTGATAATGACCCTCATGAGTTCGAAATGCTGTTTTTGGAATATCTCCAGTCTTCATTCTAATTTGATGATATCCTGAACGAAGATCCAACTTGGTAAAAATAAATTGCTCCATGTAATTCATCCAATAATTCATCAATCACAGGAATGGGAAATTTGTCTTTAATGGTGAGCTTATTGAGCTCCCTATAATCCGAACACATTCGCCATGATCCATCCTTCTTGTGTACCAATACTACCGGAGCAGAGAAAGAACTTTGACTAGGTTGAATTATACCCGCCTCTAACATTTCTGCAATCATACGTTCAATTTCACTCTTTTGGACGTAAGGATATCTATAAGGCCTGATGTTTGGAGGAACACTTCCAGGAATCAAATGAATAGCATGATCATGATCACAAATAGGTGGGAGTCCTTTGGGAGTTTCAAACACCTTGGAATGATTGTCCAAGACTTTTTGGAGATCTGCAGAAATATATGATTTTGATGTTGGAACTTCTAGTGAGCATAATTGTGCAATTATGCCTCTTGTTCTTTCTTTAGAATATTTGTCATGACATTAGAGCTTATTAACTTTCTCGGATTCCCTGTGATACCCCGTAATTTGACTTCCTTTCCTTCCAAAAAAAAATTCAAGAAAAGTTCTTGAAATTAAAAAATATCGTCCCCAACGATTGTAACCATTGTACTCCTAGTACAACATCAGCACCTCCCATTGGAATGGAAAGAATTGGACTATTCAATACATATTCCCCCATGGTTAGCTTGATATTATGACATTTTCCAAAGCAATTTATAGTTCCTCCATTTGCAACCATCACTTGACATTTTGGTGTTGGGTATAGGAAACAATTCAATTCCTTGGCTACTTTATAATGAATAAAATTATGGGTACTACCCGAATCAATCAACACTAATACCTTTTTCTTCTTGATATGTCCTTCTATATTGAGAGTTTGAGGAGCGGTAATACCTGCCAATGCATTACACGATATGGTCACACTCATTTCTTCTTCTTCTAGCATTGTTTCCTGGTGTATATCCTCTTCTTTTGAATTTTCTTTTTCATATTCTACCTCCTCTTCAGAATCTATGTAAAATAATTTCTTCTCAACACACTTATGACCTTTAGTGTATTTGCTATCACAACTATAGAAAATCCCTTTTGCTCTTTTTTCTTCCAATTGTTGTGGTGTCAAACTTGTAGGTTGTGTAAGTCTAGGAGTAGCAACACTTCCATCTTTATAGATGTGAGTGGTAAGCTTCCTTGTCACCATAATTTTACATTCAGTTTTTCTTTCCAATCTGAATGCCTTCTCCAATGAATTAGGTTCCCAAAATTGAACTTCATTTTGGATGTTATCCTTTAAAGTCCCTGTGAAGACATCAATCCTGTGTTCCTCTGGAATATTAGTTACCCTAATATTCAATTTTCGAAAGTCCTCAATGTGCTCCACCATTGAACCCTTTTGTTTGAGATTTATCAATTTGCTAAAGAAGGTGTTGCTATTTGTATCCTCATAATGTGCTATCATTTCCTCCGTAAAAATTGACCAAGTGACAATTTTTTTACAAGAGCAAAGCCATCTATACCATACACATTTATTTTTTTCTAAATGTAAAGTTTCAATGCATACCTTTTGTGTGTTTTGCACATTATTGAGATCAAAATATTGCTCCATATGTAGTATTCAAGCTACAGGATCCTTGCCATCAAACTTCCTCATATCCATCTTTGGAATATGGTGGTTCTTCCATCCAACATTCGAGTTTATAGAATCACGATTAACATTTATTTTGTTCTCATCATGAGTTTCCTCTACTATCTTTTTTCCATTAGGAAACATTTCTTGTATCAACTTTGTCAAACTTTCCATGTCTGATTTTATATAATTCTTCATGTTGTCCATGTTTTCTTTCATGTCATCCATCTTAGCTTCCATGCCAGCTTCCATGCCATCCATATTATTTTCCATGCTTTTATTCAAACCATCCATATTATTATTCAAACCATACATCTTTGCTTCCATTCCTTTCTTCAAAACTTCCATTTCATTTTTTGTTGCTCTTTGCAAGTGCGAAATTTGGTGCACTTGCTCTTGTAATTTTGGTAGATCATGTTGCAATTCTTCATCTTCATGAATCATAGCAGAGTACTCTGAGGGCTTAATGGGTGTTGAATTATTTTTAGGAGGCATTCTAGAACCCAATACTGATATCTATGCTCAATATGCCTTTGGAATCACTTAACACTGATTTTTCAAACAAGATTTATGCAATTTGAAAAAAAACATACACACTTTTTTCTTGATTTTGAGGAGCTCGATATTGAAACTGAATTATCTTTGTTATTTTGGATCTTCAATATCTAAAATTCAGCCCTGAAGTATCCCTTTGAATCTTGTTTCAAATTCCATAGGTGTGACCTGATTTCGATTATTGAAGACAAATTTATGCCCAATCTCCTACGATGACCTAATTATGAACTGGTTCAGGG